>CM023457.1:124571879-124743122 GCA_013339765.2 Haemaphysalis longicornis | reverse complement strand
CAAAAATTTTTTTTTTTTTAAAAGTGTTGAGTGGTTAATTAGTCAAAGGCCTTCGTGTAATCTATAAATATGCCTAGGGTTAACTGCTGCTGTTCAAAGGAATCTAGAATAATTCCTCTGTGCTAAGAGAGCGGATTGAGTTGATAAGCCCTTAGTAAACCCAAATTGAGAACTTGTAATTAATTTATGTCTGTCTAAAAAGGAGGACATGCGGTTATGCAGTATTTTTCTAACCCTTTGAAAAAACAGGTAGTTTTGAAATTGGCCGATAATTTTTTAGACTGTTTTTATCACCGTCCTTATGAAGAACTATAACTTTGGCTAATTAAGTCGTTTAGGGAAAATTCCACCGCAAAAGAGAGGATTAAATACATATTCCAGCGGAGGTGATATAACATCTAGCACATGCTTTATAGGCCGAATCTGGAGTCCGTCTATGTCTGTACAATTACTACATTTGACATAAGTAAAAGCGTTAATTATTTCATTTGCAGTTGTAGGTGATAGGAATGCACTTTCATTTGTTCTCGTACTTAAATAACTAGCATACGCTGGGTAGTGAGCATTCCCTTCTACAGGGAGAAAGTAGTCGTTGAAAGTCGGCCAGTCACAAATTAGATGTGGTTTCACCGTTCAAAGTTAAGTGATTAATTATTTCAGTATGCATACTATTTCGGTTTAAAATACCGCTGAGCCTTTTCCAAATAAGATCCGATCTTTTTAGCACATCTTCATTAAATAGGTTATGCATGTACCGGCGCTTCTCAGAGCGAAGAAGATTGGTCACTTTGTTTCTTTGAATCTTAAATTCTTTTAATGTGTGTTCTGTTTTATTTTTTAAAAATCGTTTGTATAGGTTATTTTTAATGCGTATTTCTGTGAGACATTTCTTGGTCATCCAGGGTTTTTTTCATTTAGTGCCCGTTTTATAGTTTTGTATGGGAAACATCTATCGTAAACGGTCTTAAACTTTTCATAGAAACAATCGTAGGCAATCTCAGGATCAGTTATTTGTCGTACTTCGGACCAATAAGTTCCCATTATTTCCAGACGAAAAATTTCTAGACTCCTTGCGTTTATGTCACGAATGTTGATTGGAATGTTTTGTGTCACCGGAGTTGTGTACAGGTTTTTTACCACAATAAATATTAGAAGGTGGTCACTTATTGCAGCAATGACTATGCCTGAGCGCAAATTCGAGTCGATAATGTTAGTAATGAAAACATCAATCAGCGTAGCTGATGTACCACATACACGAGTTGCAGCGTTAATTACATTTCTAAAACCATTAGACATCAAGCACCTACACAGTTCGGTTTGCAATGACGCTATCGTAAGGAGGTCGATGTTTAGATCACCGCCTAGTATTAATTGATGGTTGCAGTCATTAATCCAGCCCAGGTAGTCATCAAGAAAGGACATAAATGTTCTATGATTCCCGTTTGGGGGTCGGTAAAGGACACAAAACACAGTATTACCGTATTGAACCGTCAGTATTTCATAGTCGCACGTGATCGCTGAGCGAGATTCAACTATAGAACAATTTATGGTGTTTTCAATCATTAACAGCACGCCTCCTCCTCTTTGTGAAGCCCTATTTAAAAAATATGTTGTGTAACCTGGTGATTTTAAAACTTCTAGGCCATTCTGGTACCACGGTTCGGTTATCATCAAAACATCTGGATCAAAGCCAAAACTCGCATGTAACGCAAGTATTTCTTCCTCTTTGTTTCGCGCAGACCGAGCATTACTGTGAACGAAACACAAACTGTTACGATTGTTTCCCCGCCGAACGCCTACTTGTTCCGGTGTAAGATAGTCGGCATCCATTTTTGAACCAGTCGGACGCTACGATCAGATAGGGAGGAGATGTGCTCAGACAATCTTTTCTAGGTCGCTAACGCGGGTTACTCTGAGCGTGCGCGAAGAGTCAGTTTTCCTTGCGAATATTTTGCCACCCTTCGTCCATGCATAGCGCCAATTCTTTTCCTTCTTTCTCGCGACGGTCATGCCCAGAAGTTTTTTCAGTTCAGGGCACAAGTGCTCATTGACGTACACAGCCGCAGCTGGCTTTGGGAAACCGATATCAGTGGTAGACAGGCCACTTTTCCGAGCTTTTTCAAGAAGGGCGTCACGTGTTGTCCTGTTCTGAAACTGCACTGATATTTGAACGCCTTTTAACCTTTGTGGGCACTCTGTGGCAAACGTCGATATCAGCAGCGCGCGATTGGTTCTTTTATGGCAGTGCCGATTATTGCCAGCATGTCGGTCTGATTTTCCCCGTCGCAACAGGGAACGCCGGTTAACTCAAGATTTTAAGTGCGAATGCACTTTATAAGCGACCCCAAACCTTCCACCGCCGGCGGCGGCGGCGTCCGCAGTCCTCCTCTCCCTAGCAACGGCGTGGAGCGGAGAGGAGCGTCGGTAGCAACGGCGCGGTGACGTCACTTCACCACGTGACCGCGCTCGCTCCGCCTCCTACCCGTGGCTGCGCGGGTGCGCGCCGCTCCCCGCACCGCTCCTCGCGCCGTGACGTCATGGTATGACGTCACAGCGCGCCTCCTCTCCCCAGCAGCTGCCGCGCGCCTCTCTCTCCACCGTGACGTCACACTCTCTCCTCTCCCCTCGCTTGGCTGCAGCTGCCGTGCGCCGCTGTCCCTCTCCCCTTGCGCTCGCCTCCTCTCTCAGCCACCTGGCTCTGCGCGCTCGGCGCGGCGTACCCCCCGATATATGCAGCGATAAACTGCCAGACCTCCGTGGGTCGGCTCGCGCGCGCTCACGGGCGAATGCCAACGGATTTTAACTTTACTCCCCCTCATAGCATCACCCCGTGCATTCGCACTTAGCCATGTTCACCCTCGGGGGAATGCTTGGGAGTTTTTTTGTTCCTTGAGTACTGTTCTATTTGCGTGAGCCTTTCTTCGCTTTCAAGCACTTGCCTTCTGAGTTGAGCGCATTACCTTGTTAGAGAAGCATTTTCAGCCCTTATTTTGGCATTTTCATCCTGAATAGTTTTGAGGTTGGCATTGATTTCCTCAAAGGATTTGTTCATATATTCAATGCTAGACTTCACCTCACTGTTCTCTTTCCTAAATTCCCTTTCCAACGCTGCACGCATGTCACGACTTTCTTGTCTAACATCTTTCAACTCTTTTAACACGTCAGGGTTCATGACGAGACAAACATGCACTTCTTGGCAGCAGCAGCAGGAGTAAGTACAACAGCAAAGAAAAAAAATGCGCAAACAAGAGTTCAAACCTGCAACACAGAAGCGTTGTCTCAAGCGTGCAGTTCTGCCCCCGCTACCGCTGCCAAGTGAGGCTGCTGGTTGCTTGAGCGTCCTTAATGCAGCTTGCGCCTGGTGGTCAGCAGCAGCAACTTTGCCACTGGTGATCCGGTGACGTGGCTGTGGTGGCTTGCGGCTATTCCCACAGTGCAGCGAAGACGAACGCTCACCACACGTGTTGATAATAACCTGCAACACAGAAGCGTTGTCTCAAGCGTGCAGTTCTGCCCCCGCTGCCGCTGCCAAGTGAGGCTGCTGGTTGCTTGAGCGTCCTTAATGCAGCTTGCGCCTGGTGGTCAGCAGCAGCAACTCTGCCACTGGTGATCCGGTGACGTGGCTGTGGTGGCTTGCGGCTAATCCCACAGTGCAGCGAAGACGAACGCTGACCACACGTGTGGATAATAACCTGCAACACAGAAGCGTTGTCTCAAGCGTGTCTAGTTCTGCCCCCGCTGCCGCTGCCAAGTGACAGGCCCTCAGTCTCCAGTGGCTGCGAAGCAACTGACCACGGCGGTGGTCAGACCTGTGACGCAACAGAGGGTGCTAAGAATACCTGGACCTTGACAGGCCGCCATTGGAATCTGAAACTGGCAACGTTTAACAGGAGAACCTTATCCAGTGAAGCGAGTCTAGAGGTGTTGTTAGAGGAATTAAAGGGCATTAAATGGGATATCAAGGCCTCAGTGAGGTAAGAAGGACAGGTGAAGCCTATACGGTGCTGAAAAATGGACACCTCCTATTTTACCGTGGCCTAGTTGACAGAGGAGAACCGGGAGTGGTATTTCTAGTCAATAAAAGCATAGCTGGCAACATAGAAGAATTCTATAGCATTAACAAAGTGGCAGCAGGTCTTGTAATGAGGCTCAATAAGAGGTACAAAGTCAAGGTGGTACAGGGCTACGCGCCCACATCCAACCACGACGACCAGGTAGTGGAACGCATTTATGAAGATATGGAATCGGCAATAGTTAAAGTAAAAACACAGAATACCCTAGTTATGGGGGACTTCAATGCTTAAGTAGGAAAGAATCAGGCTGGAGACAAGGCAGTTGGGAACTATGGTCTGGGCTGTAAAAATAGCAGGGGGGACCTAAAAGTCGAGTTCGCCGAATGGAATAACGTACACATAATGAATACCTTGTTCTGCAAACGGGAGAGCCGGAAGTGGACGTTGAGGAGCCCAAATTGGGAGCATAAAAATGAAATAGACTTCATATTACGCGATAAATCTGCGTCGTGAAGGATATCGAAGTGCTCGGAAGGGTAAAGTGTAGTGACGACCGTATGCTAAGATTTCGAATTACGGTAGATTTTAGGAGGGACCGTAACAAGCTAGTACGAATGAACCCGATAAATGAGCTAACAGTAAGACGTAAAGTAGAAGAATTCAGGATCGCGCTGCAGAACCGATATTCCGTTCTCCGAGGATTTAGCAGAGGAAGCAGTGTTTACGACCGAGGAAGCCAGCGACAAACTAGCACGCATTATTACGGAGTGCGCAGTGGTAGTCGAGGGCACGATGGCGAGACACAATACCTGTAAACTTTCCCAGGAGACGAAACATCTAATTAAGAAACGGCAACGCATGACAGTCTCCACCCCAGCTGACAGAAAAGAACTAGCCGAGCTTTCGAAGTTAATCAATAAGCGTAAGACAGCTGACATATTGAAGTATAATATGGAGAGGATCGAATACGCTGTAAAGAATGGAGGTAGCCTGAAAGCAGTGAAGAGGCATCATGACGTCGGAAAAAATCAGATGTATGCAATTAAAGACAAGCAAGGCAATATCATCACAAATAGGGATAAGAGAGTCACAGTAGCCGAGGAGTTCTATAGGGATCTGTATAGTAGCTCGGGACATCCAGGATAATGTAGAACGAGAAAGTAGTTCAGAGAAGATAGACATCCCACCAGTAACGGCCGAAGAAGTAAGGAAGGCTTTCCAAGAAATGAAATGGGGCAAAGCACCTAAGGAGGATCAGATAACAGCAGACCTCTTGAAGAATGGCGGAGAAATTCTACTTGAAAAAACTAGCAAACCTCTATGAGCAATGCCTAATGACCGCAATTGTACTGGAATCTTGGAAGAACGTGAACATCATCCTAATCCATACGAATGGTGACCTGAAGGACTCGAAAAATCACAGGCCGATCAGCTTACTGTCAGTCGTCTACAAGGTGCTTACCAAGGTAATCGCTATCAGAATTTCTGAAACCTTAACTTTCGCTGATACAAAAGAACAAGCTGGGTTTCGTAAAGGCTATTCAACCATGGACCATATTCACACGATCAATCAGGTTATAGAGAAGTGCGCTGAGTATCCTGAATCCCTATGAGATTATCAGATAGATTATGAGAAAGCATTTGACTCCGTCGAAACATCAGCAGTCATTCAGGCATTACAGATGCCGGCGGGTGGAACAATTATGTAAGAATACTAGAGGATATCTACAATGTGTCCACAGCAACCATCATCCTCCATAAGGGGAGCAGCAAAATACCTATAAGAAAGGGCATCACACAAGGAGACACAACCTCTCCAATGTTATTCACAGCATTTTTACAAGAAGCATTCAGAACGTTGGACAGGAAACAGGTGGGAGTAAGGATTAATGCAGAATACCTCAGTAACCTCATATTTGATGATGGTATGGCCTTGCTAAGTAACTTGGGGAACGAATTACAATACATGCTCTCTGCACTGGACAAACAGAGTAGAACCGTGGTCCTGAAAATAAATATGCAGAAAACCAAAGTATTGATAAATGACCTCGAGGCAGCACCGGTTTTAGATAGGTGGCTAAGCAGAGGGAAGTGGTACGCGAATATATTTCCACAAACCATGTATAAGTTTATTGTTTGTTTTTGCTGCCGTGCCATGCCAGGCTGGTTATATGCGCGTCCCAAGCGAAGCAGCGTCTTCCATCTTTATTTTATGCCGCACGTGCTATCACATTCAGAGAAGCAGACTGTCTCACCCTAACATCACTAGCCTAGAATGATCTTCTTGATCTACAATGTTCTGGATGTAAATCGACGTTTCAAGAAACACTCGCGCCAAAGATAAAAAGCCTGCAGAGCAGACGCCATGGCATTCGAATCACCGACACCAGTTTACGCACGTCACTTTGTTGATTGCTGTGTCGCCGCCTTGTATTTTCTTTGAGTTGTTAGGGCACCAAAAGTTCGCACCAATAAACTTGTTTTTTCTCGAAGACAACTGCATCGTCTTGGCAACCTGACATCTGGTGGAGGCGCTGGGTACATGGAAATAAATTCCTGTTCCCTTGTGTAATGAAAGCAAAATAAATGAAAATGGGAACAAAAACCTGCACCAGCAAAGCTATCACAGGTTGAAGCCAATTAGAGAAATAAATGAACTGGGAGGTATGCTCCAATGTGAATTTCAAGTAAAGCCAATTTGGTAGAAAAGCAAAGAAAAGCGAGGCTCTTGCAACTCGCGACAGAAGACAACACAACCCAGTGCCATCAGAAAGTGATTTCGAAATGCAGGGGTGGCGCCTCCTGAACTAATTCAGCTCCCACATAAATGTACCCTTTCCCCAATGAATCTCCCCTCCACTAACTCCCTGATCCATCATCGCTAACCACAGCCTCGGGAGTGGTACCCGGCAAACAGCGGCATTATTGAAAGACAATGTAAAAGGGGTGCACTAGCCCATCGGGGGGGGTGAAAAACCTTGCCTCCTTCTCCTGGCTGGACTAAAAACACCCCCCATCGTGATGGGACTGGTCTCGTCCTCTCCTGACCAAACATTAAGGGGACCGCGAAAGGGATAAACTAGCCCATCCCTGGAGGTTGAAAACCCATGCCTCCTTCTCCTGGCTGGACTAAAAAACACCCTCCATGGTGATGGGACTGGTCTCAACCAATCGACCAAAATTTAAGGGGACGGTGATGACGAGCCGCAGGCAGACCGGGTCCACGCAGGAACCGAGAGCAGGAGCCCGAGCAGCCAAACTCAAACTCCCGGGTCCCGCGCTGGAGCCCGGAACAGAACACCAGGCGTCTCGGGACCTGCACAGCGAGAGCAAAAGCGCAGCCTCAACCCTCTTCAAGTCGTCAAGCAAGCCCAACTCGTTCCAGCTGCCCACGCAAGACCTAGAGCCGGAATTTGGACTACTGCCAGATAAATTGAAGGCGGAAGACGTCACAGCCGTTGCCATGAACAACGCATCGAGAATGAACACAAGCCATCCTGTAGTTATGCAGCAACACCAGGAACCACCATCATTTTATGGATCACCCCGGAAGATCCTAGGGACTGGGTGGCAAAAGTGGAGCGTGTTCGGATCTTTAACAGGTGGGATGACGAAGAAACGTTTCGGCATGTCTTCTCCTATTTAGAGGATGCAGCTCGAACTTAGTTCGAGAACCATCAAACCTCTTGACTGACTGGACTCTCTTGAAGAGCGAGTTCTTTAAAACGTTCGCCACCGTCGTGCGAAAGGAACGAGGCGCACGTTTGCTAGAAACGTGCACACAACACCCAAACGAAGTGGTAGTGATCTTTGTTGAGGAAATGAAGAGGTTGTTTCGACGTGCGGATCTGGAGATGACAGAAGAAAAAAAACAAAGGTTTCTCATGCGAGGGGTAACGCAGGAGCTTTTAGCTTGCCTCGTCCGCAACACTCGTAAGACGGTGCCCGAATTAGCGTCTGAGGCGGCCGCGATGGAAAAGACGCTGGAAGTTCGAACGAGGCAGTACGATTGCCCGGTCAACGCACTGGTTTCCGAGACGATCGGAGCCGGGGCTACAAGCTCCGACACACTGCGCTGACATCCGAGAGCAGTGGTCAGAGAGGAGCTTCGGAAGCTTTTTCCAACGACGCCGCTACCTCAAGTGGCTTCCCTGACTGACGCCATCCATGAAGAGGTTCAACACGCTCTGGGCACTTCCATGCCATCCGTTGCACCCCGCTAGCCACAGGCAATGACCTACTCCAGGGCTGTTCGTCGACCCCGCCCTGCTCCCACACGTCATCAAGAGGTTCCGCCCTACTGCCGCCCACTGTCGCCCGCCCGACCCTCTGTAGTACGAAACCAGACGCCGAAAAAGACTGACGTATGGCGAACACGAGATAATCGTCCTCTGTGCTACCACTGCGGAGAGGCCAACCACATCTACCGTCGCTGCCCTTACAAGAGACTCGGACTTCGTGGTTTCTCCATCGATGAACCATGCCCCCGACGCGGCCAGCGCCCATCTGAGATTGAAAATATCTGTCCAACACCAGCCGTAGACCAGCCCGTTTGAACCGTTCGCCGTCGCCCTACCCGTACCAGCCGCCAGACCACCGTACCAGTGCTGACTTCGCACGTTGAAGGTCCCCAGCCCACGCTGTGGAAAATAAAGCAAGCAGCAACTTCGGAGGTGAAGTTGCACAACGGCGGAAAAACGAAAACCTTCCAACGACGCAACGATTCGCCGAAGACTGTGACTCACGGCTTGTTCTCATCCCGACGACCCGCCCTAACCTGACGTGAACCCGATCATGACAATAGCCACAAGGCGTGACGCGCAACCGACATGACCGAGCCGAACCACTGCAGATTTTGATGATCACCTCTACTGGAGGTGCGGCTTCTGAAGTCGAAGCTCCGCTATCGTGGAGAGTGATCAAAGGTTGCTTCTCGACTGCGGTGTCTCTGCCGCAAGAGGCATTGCGGGTTTAAGCGACGCCAATCCCAAGCTTTGGCCACTAATTTCAAGAAGGATACCAGCATTTAAACAAGGGCGCGCGCAACTGCGTTCCTCGAAAGACAGGCAAAAAAAGAAGTGACGTAATCGCGGTCGCCGACTTTGAACACACCTTCAATTTTCCGAATCCCTTCGATCTGAATCCGGCGTTACCGCTAGAAGAACGGAAGAAATTATTGGATTTACTTCGTCGCTACAGCGAGTACGGGACGATAGAAAAAGACACACTACACAGCGCAGACTAAAAGGCTGTGCAGATTCCACGCACATAAGTACTACTTTCGCGTAGACATGTGGAACCAAGAAAAGTTTAAAAGTAATAAAAAAATAAATAAAAACCACAACTTCGCCATGACACATGCCGTCTCAACAGATTATACACCATCAAGAAAAGCGATTTCCTTGCCCAACACCGGTATTGAAGCAACTATAATGCAACTATCCCCCACGCGCACAACTATTTGCGCCTCCATTATCTCCCGCATGAGCGCGTCACGGCTCCTCTTCTATCGTCCCGTCCTTGTAGAACAAAGTTTATTTCCATTATGTCAGACCAACTAGCCCGTCAGGATGCTTTAACGTACAGTGAGTGTTTTTCGTCGAACTCAACATTACTTCAGACACCTCTGGCGAGGCACCAGATAATAAGCGAAGAAGGAGCCCGACCTACCCGACAGTCACCGTACGGCTTCTCTTCACACGAGCGCGAAGCCATCCGGACTCAAGTCGACAACATGCTCACCGACGACATTATACAGCCATCGAAAAGTCCGTTGGCTGCGCCGGTCGTACTCGTGAAGAAAAAAGACGGCACTTTAAGGTTCCGCGTTGACTACCGGAGAGTGAACAAAATCACCAAAAAGGACGTGTACCCCCTGCCATGAATCGATGACGCCCTCGACCACCTTCGCCATGCGAAGTACTTCTCATCGATGGATCTGAAGACCGGCTACTCGCAAATTGAAGTGGACGAGAGAGACCGAGAGAAGACTGCATTTATAACCCCGGATGGTCTATACGAGTTCAAGGTGACGCTGTCTGGGCTGTGCACGGCGCCAGCAACGTTTCAAAGAGTCATGGACACTGTGTTAGCTGGCCTGAAGTGGCACACCTGTCTCGTATACCTCGACGACGTTGTGGTATTCGCCCGAAATTTCGACGAACACCTCGCAAAATTGGAGTCTGTACTCGAGGCTATTCGCATGACGGCGTTAACGCTGAAGCCTGAAAAGAGCTGCTTCGCTTACCAGGAACTCAAGTTTTTGGGACACGTCATCAACGCCACAGGAGTCCTGCCTGACCCGGCGAAACCATCAGCCATTGCGAACTTCCCAGACCAAAAGACTAAAAGGCCGTGCGAAGATTTCTCGGACTGTGCGCATACTACCGCCGGTTCGTTGCAAAGTTCGCACGCATTGCAGAGCCACTCACGCGCCTGACAAAAGATAGCACCCCTTGCACCTGGGAAACCGACGCCAGTGATATAGGCTTGGGAGCCGTTTTCGTTCAAAAGCAAAGCGGTTGCGAAAACGTAAGCGCCTTTGCCAGCCGTGGTCTGTCGAAGGAAGAGAAAAATTACACCGTTTCTGTAAAAGAGTGCATCGCAATTATATGAGCCAATTCAAAATTTAGCCCTTACGTGTAGGGTAGACTATTCAAGGTTGTCACAGACCACCACTCGCTGTGTTCGCTCGCCAATTTGAACGACCCTTCAGGCCGTCTTAGGCAGTGGAGCTTGCGCCTGCAAGAGTTCGACGTTACAATCGTCTATAAATTCGGCAGAAAACCCTTCGACGCCTACTGCCTGTCCCGCGCCCCCGTCGACCCACCACCGCAAGACTCCGATGAAGACAGCGCGTTCTTCGGAGTCGTTACGGAGAGCGACCTAGCCGCCCAGCAGCGTGCTGAAACCGACTTGCGCGTCATGATCGACTACCTCGACGGACGCAATGCCACCGTGCCTATGGCGTTCAAGCGGAACTTACCAGCATTCAGCCTCAAAAATTTCGTCCTCGTGAAGAAGAGTTTCAGCCCCGGAACAAGAACGAATTATCTTGTAGGCGGCCGATGAGGCGGTGCGGCAGGGCCTACATTTATTTAGAGTTGCGTGGGGACGACAACATGGACCCAAGAATCGGCGAGCGCCCGTGGAGTGCGGCCGAGCAGCGCGGAAGCCATGATGTTCTCTGGCGCGTGGCTCGCCGTGTCTCGAGGCCACGCGCTGCTGACGATAGAGGCGGCGGCCGATGATGATGATGGTGGGCGCTTGGTGTTGATGACGAAGTGGCCGCTACATGGCTCCCCCACTAGCGCGGAGCGCGACAAAAGAAAAGAACAGGAACAACTAACTAGCAATGAAAGCTATGTACAGGGTGTGTCCGCGGACAGAGTTCCTTGAGTAGTCCCGTAACAGTCCAAGTTGTCGTCATGAGAACTTCCGGAGGGCATTACAGCCTCCGGTGGCCTGGGCTGGGAATGGAGTAACGGACGAGCTTTAGCACGAGTCGACGGGTTCATTATGTGGCTGCGGCGGGCATTCACATCTATGTAGATGACGGAAGGGTTCGGGAAGGGCGGGCGCTTTAAGCGCAGAATTCCATACTGCGAGTGTTCCGGGGTAGAACCAGCAGGACGCAACGTTGAAGTCGGTGTGGGTAGAGTAGATCGGGTGCGGAATCAAGGCGTACGTTTGACTTGGAAACGGTAGGTGTCGCCGATGATTTCCGCGGCATTTTCGTGGTGCAGAAGTCACCGTAAGCCGGCGACGATACGGGCGGAACAAACGAAAGGTCCAGCGCAGGCACCATGGGCGTCGGCGTAGTCGGAGAAAATGGCTAACTTGAGATTTTGCCCTGGGAGAAGATGGTCTTCGTGGTCGGTGCTTGCGACGTCGGCAGCGCCGTTTAAGCTTGACGGTGCATATGACTGCTGGTTGAGAAATGTCAGTACCGCCTTCCTTGATGTCAGCGTTGTAGTAACGGTCGGTTGTGCGGGGCTGTGGCAGCTCGTAGAAGAACGGGTTGTCGTCACCGTTGGTAACGAGTACAACAGTTTGCGTCTCGTGCGTGATTTGCTGCGACGGCAGGGTAACAGTAGTGGACGCGTCAGCCACAACACAGATGATTGAAATGCGTGGCGCGGCAGCGTCTTCGACTGAAGTATCTAGGCGCGTGGACGAACATGGCATGGTGATTGCCGAAATCGCGCTTGGGTCCACAGGAGCCGCTTGCATAAAAGGTGGCGAACGAGGTTTCTTCAGAGGCCAGCCCGGGGCTCGAGTGCTTCGGGGAGGCAGCGCAGATACATTGGGCGGCGGACTGCTAGAGTGTGAGGTGCAGTTCATTGTCGTTGCCTCTGAGCTGCCGTCAACGTGGTAGAGCGTGGTCGCAGTGGCCGTGGTGTCGTCATGGGCCAGCATCGTCGATGCCGGCATGATGGAGCGAGGCAGAACGACTTCGACAGGGGTGGTAGGAGGCGCTGCGTCTGGTGCGGGTGATTTTAAATAGCGACCATAGCGCGCGAGGAGGATGGTCCTGAGCTCGTCGTAGGGCTGGGCTCCAGGCTCCGGCAATGTGGAGGTCAAGCGGGATGGTAGGAGCTCGTACATCAGTGAGTAACGGTCCTGCTGCGCTGTGACGCCGTACAAGTTATAAAAGCACTCCATCTGACAGAGCCATACTTCGGGGTTCTTGGGGTAGAACGGAGGGCGGGGTGACAATGCCGCTGAATTGAGTGGAGTGGTGTCACCAGGTGGAGTCGAGTGGCTCGGCGCAGCTGGCGTGGTGTGGCCCGTAGAATGACGTTCAGCGAAGCCGGGTGGTGGTAGAACGTCTCTTCGCCTTTGGGTCGGAGAGTCGTCTTCAGGGGGCGAGGGAGGTTGCAAGCCGGTCAGCACGGTTCCCATTCCATCGTGCGGTACGTCGCGCGAGGTAACCGTGGAAGGGGGCGATGCAGCGTCCTTGTGGCGGGAAAGACTCGAGCCGAGGTGCGCCATCACGTAGGCCTGTAGGGTGTCGTAGGGCCGCTCACCATGTTTTAGCGGCTCACAGCGTAGGTCGGCCGGAAGCAGGGTGGTGGTGATGCGGTAGCGCTCGGTCTGTGAGTCGATGCGGCGGATAAATAAGCGCGCTTCCATTTTCAAGAACCAGGCTCGGGGGTAGGGTCACTCGAAGACCGGGTAGTGCGGCAGGGGGCAAGCTAAGTGGGGCTGCATGCTGCCGACGTCCGGGTCACCAATTATGTAGGCGGCCGATGAGGCGGTGCGGCAGACCCTACATTTATATAGAGTTGCGTGGGGACGACAACATGGGCCCGAGAATCGGAGAGCGCCCGTGGACTGCTGCCGAGCAGCGCGGAAGCCATGATGTTCTCTGGCGCGTGGCTCACCGTGTCTCGAGGCCACGCGCTGCTGACGATGGAGGGAGCGGCCGATGATGATGATGGTGGGCGCTTGGTGTTGATGACGAAGTGGCAGCTACAATCTACTTGTCATCCGAGCAGAGCTCTGTGAGGAAATTTTGGAAGCGTACCACGACGAGCCGTCTTCCGGACATCTCGGCACAGCTCGCAGTATTGCAAAAATCAAGGCTAAGTACATGTGGCCCCGCCTTACATCCGACGTCACCCACTACGTTCGGAGTTGCCGTTACTACGAGCGACAAAAAACGCCGCCGACAAGACCCGCCGGCCTTGTGCAACCGATCGCCGTCCCGTCGAGGCCCTTTCAACAGATTGGAATGAACCTTCTAGGCCCGTTCCCTACGTAACGATCACATAACAAGTGGATTGTTGTAGCGACAGACTACTTGACGCGCTAGGCCGAGACCGCCAGCTCTTCCGAGGGATACTGCAAAAGAAGTCGCCAAGTTCTTCATTAACGAAGTTGTGCTGCGACTAGGAGCCCCTAAAGTCCTTATCACGGACCACGGAACGGTCTTTACTGCGGAGCTTATGCAAGGAATCTTACGCTACACAACACTGATCACCGAAGAACGACGGCGTACCACCCCCAAACGAACGGATTAACAGAACGTCTGAGCAAGACGATCGCGGATATGCTGTCAATGTACGCCGACGTTGAACCTAGGACTTGGGACAAAGTGCTCCCGTATGTCACGTTTGCGTACAACACGGCTATCTAGGAAACTACGCAAATGACGCCGTTCAAGCTTCTCTACGCAAGACTGCCGACTACGATGATTGACGCCATGCTTCCGCATGTAGAAGACGACGTCCTCAACCCCGACGTCGAAGGATACCTTCAGCGTGTGGAGGAGTCCCGCCAGCTCGCTCGAGTTCGTACAACAGACCAGCAGCTGGTCGATGCCGGGGGCTACAACCTCAGACACCGAGACGTCGAGTACCCCCCAGGGGATCGTGTTTGGGTTTGGACTCCCACCCGACGACGCGGGCTAAGTGAGAAGCTTCTGCGACGGTATTTGAGACCCTACCAGATTCTACAACGTGTCGGCCAACTTCCCTAAGAGTTGATCCCTGATGGTGGTTCCGGAACATCACGACGACGCACGCGGCCCGAAGTCGTTCACGTGGTTCGCTTGAAACCTTAATATGCAAGATGACGGACTTTTCTGTTGTTGTTTGCACTGTCTTTTATTTTAGCATCGGGTTGATGTACTCATCGAGGGGGTGCAATGCCGCGAACCATGTATAGGTTTATTGTTTGTTTTTGCTGCCCGGCCATGCCCGACTGTGTTATCAGCGGCCCAAGCGAAGCGCGCCTTCCATTCTTTATTTTTATGCCGCACGTGCTATCACATTCCCAGAAGCAGACTGTCTCGCCCAAACGTCACTAGCCCAAAATGCTCTTCTTTGATCTACAATTTTCTGGATTTAAATAGATGGTCCCAGAAACACTCGCGCCAAGAGATAAAAGCCTGCAGAGCAGACGCCATGGCATTCGAATCGCCTACACAAGTTTACGCACGTCCCTTGGTTGATTTCTGTATCGCTGCCTTGTATTCTTCGAGTTGTTAGGGGAGCATACGTTCGCTACAATAAAATTGTTTTTCTTGAAGAGAACTGCGTCGTCTTTAGCAACGTGACAATATCTACTAAGGCCATGTTGTAACCCCGGATCCATACCATGAGGCAGATATAGTTAGAAGTATAGGAACGGGGTGGATGGCATACGGCAGACATTCCCAGATAATGAATGGCAGCCTACCATTGTCCCTGAAGAAGGAGGTGTATGGCAGCTGCATCTTACTGGTGCTCATCTGCGGGGCAGAAACCTCGAAGCTTAGTAAGAGGGTTCAACTTATAATGAGAACGACACAGTGGGCAGTGGAGCGGAATATGATAGGTGTAACATTAGGGAAAGAGAAGAGAGCAGAGTGGGTTAGATAACAAACCCGTATTAAGGATATCTTAGTATAAATTGAGAAGAAGAAATGAACGTGAGCGGGGCATGTCATACGAGAGCAAGATAACCGTTGGTCATTAAGGCTAACAGAGTGGATCCCTAGAGAAATCGAGCGTTGCAGGTGGTGGCTGAACGTTAGATAGGCAGATGAGAGCAAGAAGTTTGCGGGGATAAATTGGTCGCAGTCAGCAGAGGACAGGGGTAATTGGAGATAAATGGGAGAGGCCTTTGCCCTCCAGTGTGCGTAGATAGGCTGGTGATGATGAACCTGCGTGGAGTATACACGTCGTTCATTGTCATGTAATTCTTAAAATGATGCGAATACTTGAGACGCAGAACCTTGCAGAGAGATTGCCGCTGAACTTGGAGGCTGGTTTAAAATTTCACGTCTCAATACTTGAAACCTGCCACAAGAGCGTGAGGTATGCAAGTATCCATGCGTGCACGAACTGTTCCTCGGTTAACCAAATAGAAAGAGTTCTTACTTAGATTTCATCCAGATGTTATGCCGCGGCTTGAATCTCTTGTCTGCTTTATGCCCTACGATGCAGATTGCATCCAGTGGGTCAGGACAGACGCCCGAACACATCTTCCTGGCATGCAACATTGGCCACTAGTATTTGAGCAAACTACGGTTCTTCGGCAGAGGACTGCAGATTACGTACGCCTCCTGAATGCTGAAGTGTTTGTCCCGTACTTCGCGTAAAGTTCTTATCATGAAGTTCTACTTCTTCGGAAGGGCACTGGTTAAGCTAATTGCACTGTGGGAAAAAATACCTCCTGGCGTCACATTGCTCACCCAGTTGATTGGACGAAGAGAGTGCTCGAGGTACCCGTCTCGGACCGAACTTTCAGGGAGGCACTCAATAAAAATGGTCAAGCGAGTATTTTCTTAAATACAAAGGACGCAATCCGCCGACATAAATATGATACGCGGGATGAGTAGACGTTGACGACATAAGCGCAAACCTCAGTATGCTGTTTTGCATGGCCCACTTCTCGTTTACAAGTGTTCCCTCTTTCAAGCTGTCCTCATACTTTACAGACCACAATTGGTTTGTGTTATTTGATGTCGTACTTTGCAGTTAGTCCGAGGAGAAGGGGCATTCCCTGTGCGGAGCTGAATGTTTGACAAGGGGAGAGATAAACAACTTTTCTCAGCGATAAGTTGGGACATTGAGTTTGATATTCTAAATAACGCCTGTAATCCAAATCTTTTTCCTTGCGTATGTATACATGAACACACGTTTTTTGAATTGCTAACGTCGGGTTCGGTCTTGTGCCTTCAGAAGTTGAGGCCAACAGTACCCATATTTGTTGATTTAAATAAAGGTATGGTTTTGCTAAAACATGTCCAGCATAATGGGCCGTTTAACGTTTTTAAAAAATAATTTCTTTTGTGGCTGCGCCTTGTGCGACTAAATGTTTCATTTGTGATTAAGTAATTGTGACTAAATATTGTGAATAACTATTTCATCTACGTAGAAGAAGGCACCCTTGAAATAGAATTAGCCTGCAGAAAGTTTGACGGAGCGGTCGCAATACAGCTTGTTTAGGGTACTGTCCACGCTTTTTGAGGTTTTCTGTCCTTTAGCGCTGGTCCTTCCATACGCTAGATGTTTAGGCTCATAGCTTCAGACGACCCTATGCTTGGTAGGAAAGTTTCAGCACGGCGGAGAAGAGCCTGTCCCAAATACTGTATCCTTTATTTGCAACCACCAACAGTATGGAGCTAAGAAATTTTCACTGCAACATGAATAGCTTCCTAACATACTTCCAACTGCTCATATCCAGCAGCGACCCAATCTTTTATTGGTCGCTAGATATGATTGCCTCATTTCGATCTAGTTATCGGTCTTAGAGAACCGCGTTTTATACACGCCACAGAAAAGCATTTCACCTTGGTATAATAAAGAGGCCATGAAGGCAAAATACAGATTTTTTCAGTTTGGAAGCCGCAGCATTTGTTAACTCGGTTACCGTCATATCAGGCACGAAAGACGTTTCTGAAGTGCGAAGAAACGCAGAAACTCTTATAAAAACCTTCAAATTTCCCGCTAGATTGATGTGTTATCGGAAGCAGTAGCGTGATTTGGATCAGCAATAAAACATGGTTATCAGCATCTTAACCCAATGTTAGCGTTCTAGTAATGAAATCAAACAAAACTAGAGGCCCAACTACAGTCGTCAGTCATGTTTTTAGTGGTGGCTTAGGTTGGAGCCCGTCACTCGCGCATAAAAGATTCTGTGACTTCACAGAAAAAGTACCGGAAAGTAGCTGTGTACTCGCCACTGCCTAAATTGTTTTCCCTGTCATCTCCATTGATTTAGATGTTTGCAATCAAGTTGGCACTATTGTAATCATGACAAACATTCTTTTTAGTACCCAACTTGTACGTTGTCTACAAGCCCCCTTTAGGTATTTTAGGCGAGTCTTTAGCATATTAATCTGCCGCATTGTGCACCATTTCTTTCGGCCGATAATTTTCTGAGCAGGTGCTCGGAGTCTTCAGTTGTGTGTGTTCATATTAAAATATTTTGAGGTGTGTAATTTCGCAGATTACAACTGCTTGGTAACGTCACTGGTAGAATTTTGATCGGAATGTTTCATGTGAACATTAGTCTTAACGGAAAGGTTGTTTAAACGAGTATAGTGTATCTAATTCATATTTCATTTTTCCTGCCTCATGATATATCAGCATTTCGTGCGACTGTCTTTTGGTATTATAATAATCTTACAAGGGTGCCTTAACATACTCATGTAGCGTTGAAAATCACGTAAACGCTACGTTAGCTGGAGCCACTCATAGTAGCAGAGACCTACTATAGAACAGGGAATAGAAGACGCGGTTGTCCTACGCATTTAATCTATGCCAACAGCATTCATACTTTGAAATTCCGAATAAAAATTTGTCCCATAGCCTTCTTACATTGCTACATTTCAGGAAAGAATAAATAAATCGACCTTAACATATCAAAGCTCTCATTACAAGAGGTACTTGTCACCATCAGCAACATGTATTAGCTGATATATTCGCAAAAACGAGCAGCTCTAATCACACATTTTGCCACAAACGATTCAAGTTTTGAATCAACCTCTTGTCCATAAATGTCCCTTTACCTAATTTGAAAAATATTTTCATTACTAAATTTTTGGAAGAAGCATTCATTTTTTTGTCACTGAGAGATCTCGCCATTTTTAATTTGCTGTCTCTGTGTTGTGGTTTCTGCATCTGGACGCACCCCTGCTCGGGCCAAAATATTCGCCTGGGTATTGTGAAATAGATATATTTAGTAAAGAAACAGTAACTAATTTCTCTGGGTACCGCACGAACCTGGTTCTCGTTTTTATGAAATATACCCTGAAATACCTCCCGAAATATCTTCGCGTGTTCACTAAAAGCATTTACTGCCACCCTAACAGTTCTAAATTTATGTGCGTTCCAAGGCCAACATTTTCGGGCGTCTATATTTGAAAAGCACACCAGTAAAAGCAGACTAAGTAAGAAGATGTATGCACTTAATGACAAGAAAGGCAATGTCATTAGAAATGAGTGATAAAATAGTGATAGTAGCCGAGGCGGTCTATAGAAATCTGAACACTAGCCGTGACAGCCACGATAATACCGAACGAGGAAGTAGTTCCGGTGAGGTAGACATCCCACCAGTAAGAATAGGAGGAGTAATAAAGGCCTTGAAAGAAATTCAAAGGAACAAAGCACCTGGGGAGGATCAGATAACCGCAGCCCTCTTGAAGTATGTTAGGCAAATTATAGTAGAAGAACTGGCAAACCTGTATACGGAATTATAATGACCGCAAGGGTACCCGAATCTTGGAAGAACGCAAACATCCTCGTAATACATAATTAAGGCGACATGAAGGACTTGAAGGATTATAGGCCGATCAGCTACTGGTAGTCGTGTACATGGTACTTAGCAAGGTAATCGAAACGTAACAATTTTAAAGTTCACCTTCTAGCCCTCTGCTCCCCAAAGAAGACGGAAATTCACTGTACGTTCCTAGTTACTGTAAGTGCGAGCCTCGAGTTGTTTTAAAACCTGCCTCTGAATATATACAATTAGGTAAGGTCTCTCTTTACGGATACTGTATTTGTACACTTCTAAACGTGTGAACATTGATGAGTGCCTTGATGTGTTTTTTGTTGTCTCGCACGTTGGCAGCACTGCGTCCTCGCGTAACGCGCTGGACGATATTTGACATTAATATGAGTATTATAGAACACTGCTTTGCGCGTGACGAACTATGCGTTTCCAAATGCCGATGTGTGGTTTTCTTCTTGCATGTACTACGAGTTTTCGAAGAGTCTATTTTTTGAAGGGTTAGCTATTTTGCTAGCTGCACATTTACAGCAGCGTGGCGTTGTTTATTTTTTTCACTCTGTTTCAGCCATCACAGGCGAACAGCATGAATAAATAAATAGATAGCTATCTAAATAAATACATAAAATTAGGTAACAGAATTTCAGCCCCTATGGATTTCAGTCAAACAAATAAACAAGTAAGGTTCCGAAAAGGATATTCAACCGTGCACCATACCAGCGGGATCAATGAGGTGATAGAGAAATGCGTGGATTATACGGAACACCTAAATATAGCATTCAGAGATTATGAGAAAGCATTTGACTAACTCGAACCTCAGCCGTCATTCTGGCATTGCGGAATCAGAAATCGGACGAGCACTAAGTAAGAATACTAGAAGATATCTACAGTGGGTCAACCGCTGCCATCGTTCTCCGTAAGGAGAGTAGTAAAATATCTATAAAGAAGGGCGTCAGACAAGGGCACACATTCTCTCCAATGTTACATACCTCATGCTTACAAGAAGTATTCACAACATTGAATTGGTAACAGGTGGGCGTAAATGTTACTGGAAAATACCTACATAACCTCAGTTTTGCTGATGACATTCCCTTGCCAAGTAACTCCAGGGACGAATGGCAATACATGATTGAGGCACTGGACAAGCAAGCTAGAATTTCGGGCCTTCAAATTACTATGCAGAAAATAAAGTAATGCTCAACAGCCTCGGTAGAGCAGAGCAGTTTGAGATACGTGGTGAGGCAAGGGAAGTGGTAAACGAATATACCTACTTAGGCCAAGTAGGGACCCCGGATCACAACTGTGAGGCAGAGCTAATTAGAAAGAGGAGAATGGGGTGGAGTATATTCGGCAGGCATCCTCAGATAATGAATGGCAGCCTACCATTGTCTCTAAAGAAGAAATTGTACGACATCAGCATGTTACTGGCACTCACCTAGGGGGCAGAAACTTCGAGGCCCCTAGCAGGGTTAAACTAATATTCTGGACGACTCAGCGAGCGCTGGAACGGAAGATGATAAATGATACGTCATTAAGGGACAAGAAGATAGCGGAGTGGGTGAGGGAACAAGCGCGTGTAAAGGACACATTATTAGAAATTAAGAAGAAGAAATTGGTGCGGGCTGGGCATGTACTGTGAAGGCAAGATGGCAGTTGGTAGTTAAGGGCAAAAGAGTCTGTCATTAGATAAGAAAGTGTGAGAGGGGGCGGGAGAGCGTTAGATGAGCAGATGAGATCAAGACGTTTGTTGGGATAAATTGGCTGCAGTTAGCTCCGAACCTAAATAATTGGAGATCTATGGGAGAGGGCCCTCTGCCCTGCAGCAGGTGTAGACAGGAGGAAAGTGATGATGAAGTACTAAGTTTCCGTAATGAACAGTGTGAAGTTCCGGAGTAATAGAACAAGCTTTTATAGCACTTGTAATACGTTGCATTACTTGTTTGTTGCCGTAGAGTAAGAGGCACTCGAAAATAAATAATAAATCAGGTTGTTGTTCCTTTCATATGTGAAGGGCGTATTTGCAGTAGTATTCCTGCTCTTTCGCAGGGCGTAAAAAACAACGGCTATAAAGATAAAAGTATCTAGGTGGTGTGTATATTAAATTTATATATGTCAATTTTTGTTTGTAGTTCCACGCAAATTGTGTGAAGCACCAACACCTGCAAAAGGGTTACAATCTCGGATAAAACAAGCCAACTTTTACTGTGTCAGCTTGCCAAATGCATGCCTATTTTCATTTAAAGTGTCAACTGATGCTTTCCATCCATCGTCATCTTGCATCTTGCAATGTAACATAAACGTAACGCCAGTTTCCACAAATATAGCGCAACACTTTTTTCAAACTTGCGGCAATCAGATTCTTGCCATCAGTCATAACTTTTTTTTCCCATGGCAGTTTGGCCAAGCAGTCAATCATGCGTCACGTTATTCTGCAAGATGGGAAACGTGATGTTTTATGAGACGATTACAAAGATGTTACAGGGCATGGCAGCGGTAGGAGCGAGAGCGAATTTTCCCACTTATGCCTCCTGCCAGGCAGCTGCGGATACCACGATATACAACCGCTTATTGTTGCGGTCGCTCACAAAGAGAAAAATAAGGAAAAGAAACGTCCGAGCGAAGGCGACTTCACCAACCTAATTGCGCGCATGTAGTAACGCCTTGAACTAAAATTGTGGCAGCATGCCAAATCGCTCCCAAAATACTAAATATCGCCGATAATAAAGGGTTTTCTTGTAACTAACCTTGGGTGAGTATTTAGAGACGCATACAGTAAAAAATCTGAAGTTGTGTTTGTGGGTAAACTGCCCTTTTGTGCGGTATATTGTGTCGGGCATGCAAGAACTAGTCTCTAATCTCCGCTTAGTTGCCGTGACTTAAGTTTGTGGGGCTAACGAAGTAACATCTTACTTTAAATTCCTCACTGCGTAGTGCTAGTGTAATTATTTTGGTGCAGATTGCCTGCAGCCAAAACATACACAACGAATGAGCGGAAGACAATGTACTCCATGAAGAAAGATATAGAAACTCTAAGGCTTAAGAGTCGACTTGTAAAACCCCCCTCAACGGTGCGTTATTTATTGTAGAATTTCTCCGAGGGTGTAGGAGTATGAAAAATGGCTCTGGTCTGTGCTAGTTGGTACATCTTCGGTAAGAATCAGCTTGAATAAAACGAACACAAAAGGATGTTAAAGGATGTCGTGTTACCCCCTCTTCCTTTTGTGTTCGTTTTATTCAAGCTGATTCCCACCGGAGTATGAAAAAGTTACGGGGCTGAAATTTTGCGTATAGATCGAAAGAGCCGATTATAGGGGAGAAATAGAGGGACGTAATGCAGTCCGCTTCAAGAACTACAGAATTTTGTGGAGGTCCCTTTAAGCAAGGAAGGAAATCGCGGGACAATTCCTTGGGCGAGCAGCGTGCATAAATGGGTTGCTTCTCTTTTTATTGTCGCTGATGATGATCAAAAGTTTCTCCTGTTGCTGCTGCTTCTGCTGCTGATGATGATGATGATTATGCTGAGGCATATTCAGAACTTCCACTTCTTTTGCTCTATCAGAGTGTAATGTGTTATCTCTGAAACATGGCGCCCTTGCCTCATAGTTGAGGACCACGATCAGACGCAAAAATCTGTAAGGTATTCAGCCATAAATCACAATCTCTATAAAGACGTACTCTTTTCTGGATAATACACAAATGTCAAGACGAGTCAGAACATACTTATTTTATGCAGACAATAAACGCTGATGGGGAAAGAAACATCGAATTTCTGTGTCTCTCCTGGTCGTCGTCATGGTCTTAACACAAGTGTGTGGTCTTTTTTGGGGGGATTTGGTCTTTTTTGAGCGACTATCTTTGGTTCACGTCACATCCAACCCTTGTCCCATTTTGAATACTCAAAAAATGCGTCTCGCTTACGGCCGCGACGTCTGGCCCCTATATACAAGGACAAAGGAAACAAAACATTATTCGAAGAACAATTCCACTTGTTTTTGATGAAACAAAAGGGAGTCCGGCTAAAGTACACTTAGAGATAGCTACGATACAGCTTTTCTCTAATAAGATAGAGTAAGCAATTATAGATACATTTATTTTCTGTGCTGTTATGCTCGTATAAAACTATTCTAAATAATTTTTCCGCTAACAAAATCAACTGAGTATACCACTCTTGGTGTTCCCAATGAAGTGATTAACAGAATATATCACATAAGGTCGGTAATCATTCTGCCCAATACATCCTTATAATTTGGTCACAGATAATTGCGTGTGAGACACTGCAAAATATACGTTATGCATGTTTCTCGCTTGGCCTGGTAAGCATATCGTATACTTGGCAGTTCTGCTGCTCTGAAAATGACAGTTCAGCAAATATTTTTTCTGTGCTGCTTTTTTTGATAAACATTTCTTTCGCTGACCGTTCCTGTGAACGAGACACTTACCGCAGAAAAATCAACGCTACTTCCATCAGGTCTTCGCTCACACAACGAAGCGCAAATGAATATTCCTCTTGACCGTTATCTCCCCCGCCTATACAAGGTATGAAGAGGGGCATCTTGTGCACTTGATAACGAGATTTAGCCTAAATATGTCTCGTCGAATAAAACAGCTTATCAGGGCAATTATTCCAAAGAGAGCGGCCTGGTGCTGCCCTATAAACTGAAACCCTTAGTTAGAAAAGTGCAGACAAGTAGTAAATCTTCCCTCCATTTTCACCTGCACAATTTTGACCATAATATTTCAACACCTGGTTTATCACAACGTCCCTAAACAGCGTTTCCTACCTTTGACGAAATCATTATTTACATTGTTTTCATTTTTTACATCATTTTTACACCCATGGATTGTCTGAATACATTGTATTGTAGTTTTCAAAACCGTTCGGCTAATGCCTACCGATGGAAATCTGGATGGTATCTACCAAAAGGTCGTTGACTTCACATTTCGAGAAAACACTCGGTACGGTGTCGATGCAAAATTCACCCGCGACCAAGCAATGATACAGAACAGATACAAAATTATATATTCTCAAAAGCTTGCTCAAACGTTTTGTGGCTAGAATATGATTAATAATTTTTGGACACAAATAATCGCACACTAGTCGGCGCGAGATACCGATAACCTTTTCACTTTTCGCAATTGGGGCCTAAAGCCTCCATACGGCAGACAAAGTAATCAATCAAAGCACAAACACTCTTCCCCTTGCGCACACCCATCGCCACGTGTGTTCAAGAATTCGGCGTCCGTTGAATATCCCCAGGTGGTCGAAATTAATTCTGATACGCCACCACGCTGCGCCTAAATCGCCTAAGCATCGCACTTACTCGCCCCCCCCTCACTCACCCTACTCACTCACTCACTCACTCACTCTACTCACTCACTCACTCACTCACTCACTCACTCACCACTCACTCACTCACTCACTCACTCACCTCAGCAAATTAATACTTCAATCAATCAATCAGTCAATCAATCAATCAATCAATCAATCAATCATTCATCGAATCCGTAATACTGCACCAGTGGTCGTTTTGAGTGATGTTGATCACGGTCTCCATCAAGGAAAACTTGGGAGCTACTTAACACTATAGCTGATTTTCAAACATTCAGAACATTCACTACAATAAAACCACAAGGGTTCTACATCACAAACACCAAAGTCATTGGCAATATTTTTCCTTATATTACTGGTGAAGGCGCGCCGCCCTCACAAGATTCGCCCACACCGTACCCTACACAATTAAGGAATTCTTTTTAGCGCTCTGCGGATAAACTCCCACGAAGGTAGGAATCCTATCTTTGGCTTAAAAACTACACCGCACAGACCTAGCGAATACTTAAGCGTGTATGACATTATAACGCAAATGCTGTATCATATAAAATAGAATTCAGATGTTGAACTGATGTAAAGATGCTTCAGTTTATTTTTGAATTCCATTATTACGAGCCGATAAGCTCAGCATTTCTTGCATAACCCTTGCGCAGTGTGCTTCCCGGTACCTGCCACAGATATCCGATTACCTGCGAATGGTTTCCTTCAGGACGAAAAAACGATCTCAAAGGCGTAGTTTCATTGCTCTGCTGGTCCACCCTGCAAAAAAGTTCCCCTCCTATAGGTTGGTTTGACTGCCTATGATAAGCTTTTCGGTTGATTTTAATTCATTCTTACCTAGATACACTATGGTTACTATTGTGCGGTCTTTGTTGTCCTCAGATTATTCCACTTTCCTAATAATAGCGGAGTCATATTGCCACGAATAACGCGTTGGGTTTGTTTATGTTTTTTTTTTACTGCCCGGCAGGGCCCGGTTGTATTATTTGTGTCCCAAGCGGAGCGTGGGGTCCATTCTTTATTTTTATGCCACACTGGGTATCTCATTCTGACAGGAGAGCGTTTCGCTTTAACGTCCCATGGCTAGAGTAATCTTCTTTAATCTACAATTTTCTGGATTTAAATCGACGTTTCCAGAAAAACTCGCGCCGAAAGATAAATTCTGCAGAGCAGACACCGTGGCATTCGAATCGCTGACGCCCGCTTACTCACGTCACTTCTTTGACTGCTGCTTCGCCACCAGCGTACTTTTATGCAGAAATGCATTATAGTCGGGGGTTGCCGTGCGTCCCTTGTCCGGCGTGCGCAGCGCGTCTGATGATGATTGTGGCATGATGCTCCTAGGGATTGGCCAACCAAACAATCCATCACGAGATAGCTTCGCGTTCAACCACCATCGTCATCTTCCCGTAGGGGGAACCGCTGAAGGAGAAGAAGGATTAGAAGACAAAGCGGCGAAGAGGAGGGCTGCGTGAGTTTTGGCTACCGTTATCCTCCTCGGCCGGCGCATCTTCCCGATCTGAACCCGGTCGAAGAGCGGCTCATCGCGCCTCGACTCCCCTTCATGAACATCAGGCGGCTGACTCGAGGCAACGGGCAGTTTGGAATCAAGGGACAGGCGGTGAACGTGCCCATCGACGTATCGAAGGTTGTGCGGTGCCTTCCTCGCATGGTACCCGAGGACGTTGCGTTCGACGTTCACATCAGGCGGAGGCTGATGAGCCCGGCAACGTACAAGCGCGGGTTGGTGAAGCGCGGCAACATCCTGGCTTGGCTCAAGTACCTGGAACACACCCCGCTGTATCGCGCCATCAACGTTCGGGTCGATTGGAGTCGGCTCGATCACTTCGATGACGGCGGCGAACGAGAGGAACCGCAGGAAGACGACGTCGATGATGCTGACGGTGAGTTCGAAACGATTCCCGACGACTTTGACGTGAACGATCCTCTGCAGTTGGCGGTTGCGTTCAACGCGGTCTCGAAGACGCTTCTCTATAACGAAGCGGAAATGACGGGTGTGGGAAAAAAAATAAATTATTACGCTCACACTCTCGCCTCTCTCTTCGCCATTAATCGCATCACGCTCATCGGTGCACCCAATGCATTTCTGCATCCGCACAATCCCCCTCGGGGAGGTGCGGAGATTTTTTTGAGTTGTTAGGGGAGCACTAGTAAAGTACGTTGTTGGGCTAGTTGGTGGATCATTATTAACAGATGTATAGCGCAAAAAAGACGAAGGACAAAGAATGCACGAGGACGAAGCGCTAACTTGCAACTACTGGTTTATTGAAAGAAGCACACATTTATAACAACAGCGTACATGATAACAGACAACCTACGCGACACATATCGGAAACAAGAAAAAATTTGATACCCCACTACACAATCTTATCGCCCCCTTCCCGAGCCACGGACTTCCAAATAAGCAATCTCTTTTGCCGATAAAGCAATTGATGCTCGACTAATGCATCCGTCTCTGGCTTTGTGGATTTCGAGCGCCTCCACTATTTCCCTGGTCGTTTGATTCTTGCTTTTGAATAAAATCTTGCACTGTGAAAAGAAAGGCTCGCATCCACAATCGCGACAGTGCTGTCCAATGTGACCCTGTTTCTGCCGCACATTATAGTTGTGCTCCCTCTGCAAACAGACTAATCCAGTTGTCCAAAAACCGAAAGGATGCTCGATAAAGCACGAAAACCAGTTCGTACCATGCGCAGAAGGTGTGGTGTACTCCTTTCCGACTCGGTGTGGCAAGAAATACATAGGCCAAACCGGTCGATGCATAAATTCATGCCGTTAATCATAATTAACGGCATGAATTTATTCTTTAATTCACTTACTTGGTCGCGAAACATTTACCAGTTTGTTTCACGGAATGGCTAAAATATTCTGGGTACTGCGTAAAATTCAAGTTCAGTGTTATATGCTTCGTAGTTTCTGCGGTCATACGATTTAAATTGTTTGGGGCTCGCTTTTTGAATTTTCAACATTAAGGAAAACAAGGCCATAATTTCTTTGCGGTCACTTAATTTTTTATTGCAGTTAAGGGATGAAAAGCTACTGTGGTCGGACATGAGTACGAGATGTAATATGTTAGCTGTCTGTTCGGTTCACCTTGTAGCATGGGTGATCACTTCTGTCAGCTAGTATTTCTCAATGCAATTAACATATTCACTGCATTCGCACAAAATTTGCTGCATTCCCTCATGCAGATAATCGTTGCCTTTCTGCTGAAATCAGCAGGGAACAACACAAAATACCAGCCAATGGAGGTGACTTTCATAGTGCTCATCGACTGAAGGGCCATCATGTACCCAACACCAAAGATCTTAGATAGCAACTGGAATCGTCGCTACCGCCCGTCATCGGAGACAATCTTCGTCTGGGTGAAAGTGGGTGGTGCGCTGGTGGTGTCAGCTCTGCAATGCATAACGGCGCTGCAGGATCCTCTGCGCATTAATGGGCACGGCAGCTCTGTCAGCATACGGGTGGATAAGGCATTATTCTTTTTCCTGTAGCTAATCGTTGCTTTGCTGCTGCTACAAGCATGAAACAACGCAGAATGCAAGCTAAAGACGGCGGCCATTATGCTGGTCAACGACAGGAGCCCCACCATGTAACCCAAGCCGCAAATTTTGGATAGCATCTGCAATCCTCACTACTGCCCGTCGTCAGAGACGTTCTGCATCGGAGCGGAAAACGATGGTGTCCTGCTGTGTCAGCTCTGCGAAATATAAACGCGCTCCAGGTTCCTCTGCGCAGCAAAGGGCACGGAAGGACTGTCCGCATGTGGGTGGATAACCCATTCGTCTTTTTCGTGCAGGTTAGAAAGCATTGCATGTGCTTCCATTCCAATTATCGCTGCATAGTCGTGCTGCCGTGCCCAAGGCTGTCGTGTTCATGCATTTTTCAACTGGCTTCGTACTTTACCGAATTCTTGCTGTTCGCTGGAGACGTGGAAATCAACCCCGGAGCCAAACTGGAAGAGCTGTTAGAATAGTTAGAGGGTATTCCTGGGGACATCAAAGAAATGAAAGAAGATACATTCTCTTAAGTTGATAAAAAACTAGAAAGCCTTGAAGTTCTGAGCACAAACATTTCGGGCTGTGTTGAACAAGTTGCATAATTGCCAAAAGATTTGCTGCCCTCGAAGTGAAGGTAGGCGAATTGGAAAACCGTTCCCACAGATGCAACCTAATTATATACGGAATATCAGAAATCTAAAATGAGTGTAATTCCACCCAGAAAGAAAATGTAAATGAAACGGTCTTTATAGACCAGCTGAGATTCAAGCTCGAGATTGGTCTTCTCGGTACTCAAAGAATACATAGGCTAGAGAAACCTTCCGCAAGCAAAGCTGGCCGGCAATTTTTACACTCCTCGACCTTCGCCACAAATTAGTTTTGAAAGCTTGCCACTACTATAAAGAATCAGATTTATCTGTTAGCAAACACTTTTCGGTGCGTGTTCTTCACGTAAGAAAAACGGCGTGAAACTGTGCAAAAGCTAATAAGGAGCCTGGGGAAAAAGTCTCATTAGCGTATGATAATCTCCAGACAAACACTGTCTGGTATCATTAGGATGAAGACAAAGTGACCAGGTTGTCTTACCCACTGAAGCGGCTGCTCCTTTGGTTGATGAAAAAGGTGGAAGGCGAGGAAATGGCACCATGCCCTAGGCGTCTAAATCAGTGCGCCAAGGTCCAGTGTTCGGAAATGTAAACGCTAAAAGCGCTTTGTATTATTCAGGTGCTCTTGAATCGTTGCTCCTTGCCATAAAACCAGACGTTTTAGCGATAACAGAAGCATAGCTCAAGCACAATGTCATTAATTTTGAAGCAACACCGCTGCGTATGCTATCGTAGCAAAGATAGAACAACACGAGGTCGAGGCGCTTTGAAGCAACACCGCTGCGTATGCTATCGTAGCAAAGATAGAACAACACGAGGTCGAGGCGCGGCCGTGCTTTTTGATCGAAAGATACCGTTCACTGTTATGCTTGAAGCATGCACTGTAGAGGCAATATTCTGCAAACTTATACTTGTGTCTTGCACTGTTGAGTTAGGGAATGTTTATCGAAGCCACAGTTCTCTGACAAATAGCTTGCAAGTTTCTCGAGGCTAAATGCAAAGCCATGTTTGTGGGGCAAGGGTTATCTTGTTGGGAGATTTCAATCTGCCGGCCAATAACTGGTCAACACAGCAATTCGACTAGGCATGCTCAGAAGTACTTCTTGATATAAGGTCTTTTAACTTGAGTCACATCGTAAAGAAACCGAAACGTATGGGAAGAACAAAATCAAATGTACATGCGCTGGGTTTTACAAGCAACCCCTTCCAACCACATGACTCGAAAATGGAAATACTGACTGGTATATCAGACCACGAACTAATTTTTGAACCACCCCTATTCGAAGAAGCAAAGATGATTCTATATCGCCGACAACCTTCCCTTATTTTTCTAACGCTGACAATACAACCATAATTGATTATCTTTCTATCCAGTTCGAGTCGCTCATGTATGCTTCAGATCAGCCCTCTACCTACATAGAAAGGGTGGCAAACATTCAAGAACATTGTATTACACGGCATTCACAACTAGGTACCAGGAAAAACAAAAATTGAGAATAAGCATCACCCATGAATGTCACGAAATGTTATCCAGGCTAAACGGAGGCTTAAAACATTTAAGAAATTGCTGAAGAACAAAACCAATCTTTCTAGAAATGTTCTTTGTACTGCCATGGAAGACATGAAATCGAAGATCCAGAGGGCCAAATGTCCCTATTTGAAAACGTCCTTTCTATCGTTTTTTAAAAACTCGACCAGAACATTTGGGCAACCTTAATGCTAATAAACGTACCGCCAAACTATCCCTGGGGCCAACGCGCATAACAGCCGAATGCTTGAATACATACTTTAAATCTGTTTTTACTATCGAAGATAGCAAACTACCTCAACTTCAATCTTGGGATGAAAACCACCTTAAAGCAGACACTGTAACAGAAACAGGCGTACTGAACCTTTCGTTAAGCCTTGATGTAAGAAAAAGCCCTGGCGCTGACGAGATATCAAACTAGTTTTTAAGGTATGCCGAGTGGATGGCGAAGTAATTATGCGTTATTTTCAACCAATCACTCCTCACATGTGCTATTTCAAAGGAATGAAAAAACAAAAAAAATCCCAACACCCAAATCCGAAAGCAACGACACTGACCCAAACTTCACACCCATGCACGGTATGAAAAATGTTGGAACACGTAATTCTTAAACATTTGACTACTTACCTCGAACGGAAACGCTTTATGTCGTCGTCACAACATGGGTTCTGTAGAGGTATATCGACAGTAACTCAGCTAGCTGAACTGATACACGCACTTGTCCTCTAGCATTGATAACCAAAAACAAGGAGACCCGTTTTAATAGACTTCTCAAAAGCTATCGAAAAGAAACGATTAACTAGAAACCTAGATTAACTAGGTATCGCTGAGTTATGGGATGGATTAAAGATTACCTCTCTGATAGGACACAGTACGTGGAGATAAGCAATGAAACATCCTCAATAGCAGCAGTAACTTTCGGAGTACCTCAAAGTAGCGTCCAACCCCTTTGCTGTTTAGTATGCTTATGAATGACTCGCCCCTAAATATTCCCGTGATCGTAAAGATTTTTGTATATGATTGCATACTATACAACGAAATAAACTATCACGAAGATCACATAGCACTAAACAATGCGCTGGAATCCATATCGAACTAGTGTGCTAATTGGCAAATGACAATTACGCTAGAAAACCGCTCTGCTGGCAATAACCAAAAAAACCCAGGTCGAAATTTTCGTACTCCAATAACAACATTTTTCTTGGCACGAGTAAACGAAGAGAAATACTTCGGCCCTACCCTAACCCATGATCTTAGGTGGGACTCGCACATTATAAAAGTAACTTCAGCCACATTACGGCCGAAGTTTGACTGATGTTTCGATTGGTGTTACGATAGATTCACGTCCGATTGATGTTTCTTAGACGACGCCTTCCGTTATTTCTGTAGAGGACGCCACCTGTTGACTCGAGTAACTGGGAGGTGGCGCCCCCACTCTGTATAAAGGCATTGGTGGGGATTAAACGGGGCTTTTTGTTGTTCGTGAACTGCGCGTGGTTGCGTCATTCTTCGCGGGCTTCACGCCCACATTCGGCACGGCTCGCGGCGTCCGCGCCACCCGGGCGCGTCTCTACATGGTGTCAGAAGTGGGATACTGCGACAACCGTGCAACATGGAGGATAACCCAGCCGCCGCCTCCGCCGTGACCGCCAGCTTCACGTTGCGAACCCCGCCGCAGTTCACTTTCGACAACCCAGCCCAATGGACCGCGTGGCTTCAACAATTCGAGGATTACTCCTTCGCCTCAGGGCTGTCCTCCGCCCCCGAAGAAACCAAGGTACGCACGCTGCTCTACTGTATGGGTCCCCAAGGTCGCGAGGTGCTTTCGTCTCTCATGTCAGACGCCGAGGCCTATCGCTCGTACTCCGGCGTGACAACGAGTCTTTCGGGATATTTTGTACACCCCGTCAACGAGGTATACGAATCGAGCAGGTTCCACAAGCGCACGCAAGCGGTAGGCGAGTCAGTCGACGCGTTTTTCACGGCGCTCCGAAATCTCGTGAAGAAATGCAACTACGCCTCTCGGGAAATTGACGACCGGCTGGTTCGGGACAGATTTATCGTAGGTTTGCTTGACTCTCGCTTGACCGACCAGCTCTGCCGCAATCCAAAGCTTACACTGGACGAGGCGCTCATCCAAGCGCGTCAGTATGAAGACGCCGAAAATGAGAAAAGGCGGCGTCAGGGGCAGACTTCGCACCAGACGCACTGAACGTCGACGCCATTGCGAATAAGCAGTACCGAATGGCCGCCGCCCCAGCGCGCGAAACTGCACGAAGTAACGTCTGTCGGCCTCCCGAGTACCGCGCCGGCCCGAAGTCGGCATGCGATTTTTGCGGCCACGCCCCTCATCCGCGATCGGAGTGCCCAGCACGGTGGGCCACATGCAACCACTGTCGCAAGAACGGACACTTCGCGGCGGTTTGCCGCTCGAATAGTACTAGGCGCTTAAGCCAAATCCAGCTCTGCGCCGTGGATGCAGCGCAAACAGAACGCCGGCACGTTGTTGTTCATGTCAACGGACGCCCCCTTCAATTCAAGGTGGATACTGGGGCGGACGTTTCGGTCGTACCTCCGAGCTTCGCGGGGTGCCCAGTAGACCTAGACAAACCCAATAATGAACAGTTGATGGGGCCGGGCCGTTGCCGCCTAAAGTTGCTCGGGACGTTTCCTGCTACCCTGTCGTGGCGAGGCCGGACGGTATGCAAAAAATTGTATGTTGTAGCAGACATTGACTCTCCTCTGCTGGGGTACTCGGCGGTAGTGGACCTGGGAGTCGTCCAGTTTGTTGACGCCGTGGAAGACGAAGCTCCGAAAAGGCCCCCAACGTCCGACAAGGCGGCAGCTTCGCTGTTCTCAGGCCTTGGCGAGATGCCTGAAGAATATCACATCCGCATCAAGCCTGGAGCGGTACCATTTTCTCTCAGCGTTCCTAGGCGCATCCCTATTCCCCTCGAAGGCGTAGTCAAGAAGGACTTAGACGCGATGGAAAGGGACGGGGTCATCCGGCGAGTCACTGTGCCAACCCCGTGGTGTGCTGGTATTGTGCTGGTACCCAAAGCGGATGGAGAGTACAGAATTTGTGTCGACCTCACGAAGTTGAACCAAGTAGTTCTTCGGGAGAGACACCTTATGCCCACGGTGGACCAGGTACTTGGGCGTCTTGGCAATGCCGCAGTCTTCTCGAAACTTGATGCAAAATCGGGGTTTCATCAAGTAAGGCTATCTGAAAGCTGTCAGGAACTGACTACCTTCATAACCCCGTTTGGTCGCTACTGCTACCGCCGCCTGCCCTTCGGCATCACCTCCGCTCCCGAAGTGTTTCAGCGCCAAATGTCTCGGATTCTAGAGGGTCTGGAAGGATGTGTGAACATGGTAGATGACATTCTAGTATTCGGCAGGGACCGTTCCGAGCACGACAGCAGACTCCAAGCAGTCCTTCGCAAGTTAGAACAAGCGGGCATTACGTTGAATGCCTCGAAATGCTCCTTCGGGGTATCTTCCGTCAAGTTCCTTGGTGTAGTGGTAAGCGCCACTGGCATCTCGGCTGACCCCGACAAGGTATCTGCTATTGTGAACATGAAACCGCCGACAGATACGCAAGGCGTCCGTCGTTTCCTGGGCATGCTGAACCACATTGGAAGGTTTTTGCCGAACCTGTCTGCCGTCACTACACCGATTCGGCTCCTTTTGAACAAGAATGCGGTCTGGACCTGGGACCAAGCGCAAGCGACCTCTTTCGAGACATTGAAGAGAATGGTGGCATCTAATGCTTGTATGGCCAGCTACAATCCGGAGCTACCCACCCTTGTGTCGGCAGATGCCAGTTCGTTCGGGCTAGGCGCGGTTCTCTTGCAGGAGCAACAGACGGGAGAGCGACGGGCTGTCGCGTTCGCGTCAAGAGCACTGACTACCGCTGAGCAGCGGTACAGTCAGATTGAGAAGGAAGCGCTTGGTGTCTCTTGGGCCATCGAGAGGTTTGAGGAATTCCTGCGCGGACTCAGCTTTGTCGTTGAAACAGACCATCAGCCGCTCGTCAGGTTGCTTGGCTCCGCCGATCTTGACCTCATGCCCCCTCGCATCCAGAGATTTCGCATAAGGCTCATGCGATATCAGTTCACCGTCAAGTATGTTCCAGGGAAGTACCTGGCCACTGCAGACACCCTCTCTAGGGATCCTGAATGCTCTTCTACGTCCAAAGTGGACAGCACAGAAATTTTTGTGTCTATGGTCGTGGCAGCCCTTCCTTCAACCCTGGCCGTACGTCTTGAAGACTTCAGGTCTCACCAAACTTCAGACGGCGAGTGCTCAATGCTGAAAGCATACAGCATGAAGGGGTGGCCTCGACGATACCGGCTGCCGCTCAACATGCACGCGTTACTGGGAGCCCCGTGGGGACTTCACCGTATGCGAGGACCTGCTGTTCATGGGCGGTCGTCTAGTTGTGCCCGAAGCACTACGCAGAGACATCGTGAACCTGCTGCATGATGGTCATCAAGGCGTCAATCGATGCTTGGCGGTGGCCCGAGACTCTGTGTGGTGGCCCGGTCTCAACAGCCAGGTTAAAGCAGCCGTAGAGAACTGCCCAGCATGTGCTTCTACACGTGTCCAACGCTGTGAGCCCATGATTCCGACCGAGACACCATCAGCTCCGTGGGAGAGGGTGGCCATAGACTTGTTTCATTTTGCCAATCAAGATTTCCTTGTGGTTGTAGACTACCGTTCTCGCTACCCAGAGGTCATCACACTCCGGTCCACTTCTGCGGACGCCGTTATTTCTGCAATCAAGAGCACGTTTGCCCGACACGGCATCCCGGTGACTGTAGTCAGCGACAATGGGCCACAGTTTTCCTGTAAAGCTTTCGAGGACTTTGGGAAGACCTACGGGTTCACACATGTCACGAGCAGTCCACGCTACCCGCAGTCCAATGGCGAAGCAGAGCGCATGGTTCGCACAATCAAGGAGCTGTTTCTGAAGGCCACAGACCCATTTCTGGCTCTGCTAGCATACCGTAACACTCCCGGTGTGTCTGGCTACAGCCCGGCTCAACTGCTCATGGGACGCTCTCTGAGAACTCGTGTGCCAACCACGGCTCAAAGCCTTGTTCCAGATTGGCCACAGGTGAAAGAATTCAATGACAGGGATGCCGCCCAGAGACGAAGACAACAGAGAGACTACAATAACCGGCACGCAGCGCATGACCTTCGTGCTCTCGACGATGGGGAGGAAGTATGGGTACGCGACACGCGGTCAAGGGCGACGGTCCTAAGCCCAGCTCAGAGACCACGCTCGTACATCGTCCAGACGCCCAGTGGCATACTAGTGAGAAACCGCAGACACCTCGTCCCTTGCAGCAATCCTCAGTCAGCCCCCTCAGATGACACGGGAAGCCCCAACCGTGCGGCCCCGATATCTGCGCCGTCTCCAGGACCACAGCGGGCAGCAACCGGTGCCGCATCGGACACTCCAGCTCCTGCACCTGCTGCAGGATCGCCAGGCCACCGTTGCACACGATACGGCCGGCGCGTGGTGCCACCTCGCAGACTGGATTTGTGAGACTGCTGCAAGGACTGTTTCTTGGTGGTGCTCTTTTGTAGCACTTGTGTTTGAGAGCTCCGGAAGGAGGGATGTAGAGGACGCCACCTGTTGACTCGAGTAACTGGGAGGTGGCGCCCCCACTCTGTATAAAGGCATTGGCGGGGATTAAACGGGGCTTTTTGTTGTTCGTGAACTGCGCGTGGTTGCGTCATTCTTCGCGGGCTTCACGCCCACATTCGGCACGGCTCGCGGCGTCCGCGCCACCCGGGCGCGTCTCTACAATTTCCTGCAGAAACAAAACTAAATGCATACTATACTTCCACCAGACCTGTCTTAGAGTACGCCTCTATTGTTCGGTTTTCTGTTACTGTCACTCTAATTAAGGAGCTACAAGGCATACAGAGGAAAACAACCAGTTTAATTTGCAGTTAGTACCTGCTATCTTAGTCGCCCTCTGAACTTTTTAGAAAACGTGGAATACTAACACCTCAGAACACAGCAAAACTAGCACGATTATTATTTATGTATAAGTTGATTTCTGGTGAGATAAGGAATAATAAATTCCAATTCATTTCCACGACAGAAACACGAATGACTCGCCACACGGATTCCGAAATGCTTCACCAGTTCCATTCACACAGACTCGTCATGGTATTCTTTATTCCCGTTAAAAACAAGGAAACGGAACAGGCTAAGTCCTTCTGTAAAAAACTGCACTTCCTTAGATACTTTTACCCCATTAGTAAAAGAGCACTTACAAGAACACAATGTTTAACTGAGTTTCTTGCGAATTCTGTAAATTATTCTTGTTCTGTACATCTTTTGATGTCTCTCTAATATCAATGAAATAATATTCTTCTCTGCTTGTCACGCGTTATTCCCCTCATAGGTTGTTTTCATCTACATATTGTGGGATTTTTTTCACGCTACGTCGCAGATATTACGATCAGAAATATGTTACTGTTGATTGTACTGTGTTTTTTCTTTTATTGTGAAACCTCACAAGAAAAGAATATCCAGTGTTGAAATGTGTTTATTCCTTAACATGTACCGCCTCCTGTGTGTATATCTTAAGACACCTTGAAAGTGCAAATGACTGTTTTGTATCGTTCATTTTTTAGGGAATGCCTTCTCTGCTAAAATTCGAAATGGGATTAGAAGTATGTGTAAAAAGAGAATAAAAATAGCAATCACGTGTTTATAGTTCGGGCATGCGGCGTAGCGGGAAGCAGTACAACACCTCGAGCTGCAAATATAGTTAGCGTTATACCTAATCAGCCCACATACAATCTTGCGTTTTTTACCACTCGTGTAGAGAAAAAGGTGCTGTAGGCGATAAACACAGAAGGCGGGTTGAACTAAAGCAGGAGAAATAAATTTCACGACAGTTCTTAAGTATTTAACGGTGTACACCTTAGAAGTGACAAGACGTTGTGGCCTTATTCTGCAGGGAAACTGTTCATCACGAATATATTGTGCCCAGAAACGTCTGTTGCAAGAAGAGCCACACCCATTTGTCGTATGTAGACGGATAGTAGTGGCGCGATTAACCACAGCACGGAAGCGAAGACACCCTTTGCTATCTTTATTGCAGATAGGTGGAGTGAAAAAAAGTGTTAATAAAACACTGCATATGGTTTGGTGATTTCACAGATGCCTGTCAGAAGATACGTTGCGTTCGCTTTCTTCGATAAGCGCAGTGCGGTGATGGAGCTTGTGCCGATATCTACGTCATCTCCTAAAGCAGTTACACCTCGGGCATGCCAGCTGATTTAAAGTTGAAGACTTTTTTTGTTCGAGAACCATTCATTCATTTCAGATGCGTATGGGCAGAAGTTAGCGAATGTTCACATTTTCACCAGGACATTTCATATGTTAGTTCTTATCCGATCACCCTCCTCTTTCATAACGTTCTAGAGCACCTGTGTAAAAAATTTCAACGTCATAGCAGCAATTTTCTTTACGTTATAAGCGTTTTTATTTTTCGTCAGGGCCACGGAGGAGGGCGCATTTGAGGCACAGGCAAGCAGAACGAATCTAGCCAACTCCCGGGACAACGGGGCTCTGTAAAGGGCATACTCGCTATCGCGTTGCTGTTTAGATAGTTTGGCAACTGAAATCAGTTTGCCATGCGCTTTTTTTCATTCCATTCAGTTGAGATGCATATTGGCGAGGTGCGCGAATTTTCACATTTTCGCGAGGAAATGTGCCATGTAAGTTTTTTACTTTTGACTCTCCTCCTTCACGACATTTGAGAGCACAATTGTACATAACTTGAACGTCGTAGCCGCAATAGTTTTAAAGTTATAAACGTTTTTCCCGCCGGCGCCAGCGAGGAGGCGCATTTGAACCACAGGCAAGCAAAATGAATCCAGCTAACTTCCGCGACAACGCGACTCTTTGAAGGCCATACTCGCTTTATGGAATTGCTGTTCAGATGGTTTGACAAGTGAAATCAGCTCATCAGGCGCTTTTTGGTAATGACACAGCCAAAGACGGAATGTAAACAAACCATTACCGTACCTTCGAGAACATTCCATTCAGTTACAAATAGGGGAAATGGGCAACAGAGACCAAACACAACAAGAAAGAAGTGACAACCACGAGCGCAGACTTAGGACTCACTTTATTTTTCGGCTTGTTAAATATATATGCTGACAGTAAAAAACATCCCGCTATCTCCACGAAGTGAACGATGGTGGGAGGGGGAAGCTAAAATGCTTAGCTAAAGCTAAAGCTAAAGGGGCGAAGCTAAAATGGTATTACGCCAAAGACTATACAAAGAGCGCACAGAATCGGGAAGTTTAGGCCCGGTAAAATTCACCCGCTTATTGCCAACTTTGCGTCTTTCAAAGAAAAACAGGACATTTTACTGAATGCCAAGAAGTTCAAAGGGACTGATATTAGCCAATCTGAAGATTTTTCGCAGGAAGTGCGCAGTAAACGGCGCCACCTTTGGGAGTTTGCTAAATCGCATAGAAATGATGACACCAAGGTTAACTTAAGGAAAGACACTTTTTACTTAGACAAGGGGAAGTATGTCTATGATGAAGGCACAAACCAAGTAGTGCAAAGCAATTGACATACTGAGAGTTCACCTGCTATCATTTCCTTCCTCGTGGTAAATTGCCGGAGTATCAAGAATAAAATTGACGAATTTATTTAACACCCTTGTAGATACTACACAGCCATCAGTAGTTATAGGTACAGAGTCGTGGCTAGATGAAAATATTTCAAGCAGGGAAGTGTTCCCAGAACACTTTACATGCTATAGAAAAGATAGGAACAAACGCGGAGGGGGCGTGTTCATATTAGTGGATGAAAGCATCGCATCCTTCGAAATTGATAGCGACAATTCCTGCGAGGCAGTATGGTGCCAACTCCGACTTCGAAACGGCAAAACCTTATCTGTGTGTTCCTTTTACCGCCCCCCTTCAGCTTCTGCCGATGTATTGCAAGAACTAGCCCAAAAGATTGAAACCATTCAAACAGACTACATTGTTATAGCTGGTGATTTTAATCTTCCCGATTTAAACTGGAGCCAGCAGCCCTCATTTCCTGGAGTAAGCAGTGGAATAAATATTGAAATGGTGAACGTCGTTAACCTGTTTACACTTCCTCAGACAGTTATCGAACCAACTAGAGGGAACCACGTTCTTGATTTATTTTTAAGTGCGAATGCACTTCTTAAGCGAGCCTGAATCGTCCGCCGCCGTCGTCCGCATAGCAACAGCTGCGGGTGCGCGCGCTCCTCGTCTTCCCTAGCAACGGGGGGAGATGGGCGCGCGCTACTCTCCTCCTCCTCTCTCCGCTCAGTGACTGCGGGTGTTGGCGCCTCCTCTCCACTTCGGGCGGGAGAGCTCTCGCTCGCGTAGCGGGCGCTCCGCATTCCGACGCGTGAGGGCGCTCGTGTAGCGGCCGCGTGGCGCGGGAGGGTATTCGTCGAGCGCGCGCCGTCGTCGAGAGCGGTCGCTGGTCCTGCATCTCGATAACGATGATGGTCGACCGGGCAACGGTACCAGCAATAACGAGTGAAATATCTTTCTTTGTAGTTGTGTGCGTGTGTGTAATCTCTCGACTACTCATTAAGATCACGATATCCACCGTAATCGCGCAATCAACAACCGTGCATTCGCACTTACACACTCTGCCCCTCGGGGAAGTGCGAGGGAATTTTTTTTACAAATGCACCAGATCTAATGCAGTCCACACGGGTAATACCGGGAATTAGCGACCACCAAGCGTTTATTTGTGATATGAACTTGGATTACGTAAAAATTAACAATACTGGAAATCGTCGTGTCTACAATTATGATAAAGCGGATATTACTGAAATAAATTGCGCCCTTGAGTCATTCTTTGTTGTTTTTGAAACACTTGCTGAATGTTGTTCTGTAGAGGAGCTTTGGTCGACTTTGAAAGAAAAAATTATGGATCTTCGTGATCGTTACGTTCCATCTTGGTGGCTAACCAAAAGAAAAATAAAAGCAGACCGTGGTTTACTAAAAAACTGAGCGGCATGATGAATAAGAAAAATAAAGTTTACAGAAAGTTTAAGCGCGCTCCTACATCAGCAAACCTTGATAACCTAAAAAAAATAACGTGATGTGAAAAGTGCAATAGCGCTTGCCAAATCGGCCTACTACGATTCTTTTCATAACAAAATTAAGCAAAATCCTAAGGAGATTTGGAAATACGCAAAGAGGAATCTAAAGGACACGGTTTCAATACCTGCTCTTGTTGTAGATAATACTGTTGTTCACGAAGATAAGGAAAAGGCCGAATGCTTTAACTCTTATTTTAAGTCTATGTTTTCGGCTTTTCAAACACGACTAGGTACAGAAGAGTGGCATTTGGTGGGAGAGGTTCCTGACATGAACGACATTATTTTCAATACAAATGGTATAGAAGCCTTACTTCAGGGTCTGAGCATTTCGAAAGCTACAGGACCAGATGGTTTGCAAAATGCTTTATTAAAACCTTGCGCGCATAAACTGTCGAAATACTTAAAAATAATTTTCGAAAAATCGCTTGAACAATGCTTACTTCCCGAGGACTGGAAAATAGCATCTGTGGTACCAATTCACAAATCAGGGCCCCGAAGCGTCGTCTCAAATTACCGTCCAGTTTCACTGACCAGTGTCTGTTGCAAAATTCTTGAGCATGTTCTGTACACAGCCATAATTAAACATATCAATGACCATTCCAAGTTGAACCCCTACCAACATGGATTCCGCAGAGGCTACTCAACCGTTACGCAGTTAACAGAGTTTTCTCATGATGTTGCGAATGCATTAGATAATCGAACAGATGTTGACTGTAATTTTTTGGATTTTAAAAAAGCCTTCGATTTGGTCCCTCACGATTTGCTGCTACAAAAACTGTCTCATTATAATATCAATGTTCAAATCATCAACTGGGTTTCCGAGTACTTAAGGTCAAGACGACAGTATGTTCTTGTGAACGGTAAAGAGTCTGGTTTTGTTGAGGTGACATCGGGGGTTCCCCAAGGGTCAATGTTGGGGCCTTTACTTTTTTGCTTTATATTAACGATATCAGTGAGGGTGTTAGTTCGTGTATGAGAATGTTTGCAGACGATTGTATAATTTATAGAGAAATAACCGCTGAAAATGATGTCCTTCAAATTCAGAGTGATTTAAACAAAATTCAAGCATGGTGCGAAAAGTGGGGAATGAAGCTGAACCTGGACAAAACCGTGTGTATGAAATTTACTAGGAAAAAAATAACGAGACATCTCTCTTATACTATCAAGAATGCTACCCTTTCACCTGTTACAGAGTAAAGTACTTAGGAGTGTACTTCACACCGGCTTTGTGTTGGCATCGGCAGGTAGACTATACTGTAGCCAAGGCTAGCCGAGCTCTAGGATTCCTGCGTCGAAATACCTGTGTTTTTCCGCAGGCTGTGAAAGCACTGTTGTATAAATCAAATGTGCCCTCTGTGTTGGAATATGCATGTACAGTGTGGGACCCTCCGACTGTGATTGACAAACAAAAACTAGAAAGGGTTCAGAACCTCGCGGTGCGATATGTATTAGGCAAACATGCGAGAAATAAAGAATACAGTGCAACATTTTCAAAACAAACATTGCAATGGGAAATATTAGAACACCGCCGAAGCAAGCTCTGTCTGAAACTATTCCATGAAATATACTTTTCTATAACGGGTGTACCGCGAGAAGAGTGCATTGCATCACGGCATTATACATCAGCGCGGATGGACCATGCCTACAAAGTGCGAGAGTACAAATGCAACACTGCATTCTTTGCAAGTTCTTTTTTTCCAAAAACTATGAGGCAGTGGAATCTGTTATCGTCAGCAGTCGTGTCGCGCATTGGAAGCAACTCTTTTTACGATGCCTTGTCCGAAACTGCGCTATCGACCAAAAAGAACTGATGAGTGACAGGGCTTTTGTGTGTGTGTGCGGGTGTGTGTGTGTATGTGCTGCGGAAGTATCTTTTTTTCCTTTTTTTCAATGTGCAATGTGCGTTTTTCTTTGTTAACCGTTGACCTTCGTAAGCGAAAATGGGTTTTCATGCTGTGTTGTGGTATAAAACTGCGCAGGGAAATGCGCATTTTGTTCCGTTTTCAACGTGTGTAGTACTATATTAAATGTACCTATATTCTTTTCAATTTTCACAGTGCCATATTCCAGTTGAGTGATTGCCTCTTTTTGTTGCGATTTGATGTCTGCTGTATTTTTCATTCTTTCTTTTTGGCTTGTAACCCCCCCCGCTGTAATGCCTTCGTGGCACTGTGGGTACTAAATAAATAAATAAATAAATCGGTAAAACCGTGAATCATTCGCCCACACATCATATAAAGACTTGACACATTGTTATAGGTCTTCTTGACTGCGCGCACCATCTGAGTGAAGGACATATGGCGCGTTCGTAGTCATGCTCACGTCTCGGTTTGTAGCGCATAGGGAGGAGCGCCACGTACCTCCCGTCGCAGCCAGAGAGTCGTGGAATCGAAACCGGGCGCCGCCGCGTCAAGACAAGCACTCCCCGCTCGCAAGCCTTGAGGCTTCCCAACGCTCTGTTGACAAGCCGGTCGACAACGTCGATGATTGTGGTGGTCATGTAGGGCTTGTTCGGGAAGATGAGAATCTCCATAGGTAAGTAGGCAAATTCAGTGTGACATTTTAGCCACCTTGGCCGTCAGCTTCTGCAGAACGTCTTGTGTCGCGCACCCACGGTACGTTGGTTGGTTGGTTGGTTGCCTCAGATTATTGCACATACCCACTCGGGGGATTGCCCAAGAAGCTTTGAACCTAATCAGGATGCGACCTATAAATGTTTGCATCTCAAAATTTTGAAAATAAAATACAGAACAGAAATTTTTATTATGTTTAATATGAAGGTAAAGTCCGGAAGAAAAATGAAATAAATGTGAACGCTTAGCTTGATAGCAGGAAAACCGGCCTGTCGCCGCAACATAGGAGTGTAGGCCGGACACAACATCTTTGTGGCAGACTCCAAGAACGGAAGCGCCTGGTGACAAAACTTTGGAAGTAGTTAGCGGAAGGTGGAGGCGCCCGAAGGTTGACTCTATATGTGTCTTGAGCTCGAAGACGGCGAACGACAACCTCTTCTTCCTCTCCTCCTTGTTGGGCAGCAACAAACGCGTTGAATGTTTTCACCTCATTGTCCAATCTTTGATTGGCCAATCCCTAGGGGCATTCTGCCACAATCATCACCAGCGGTATGTACATGGCGCTACGAGGACGCGACAGGGCCCGAGCAAGAGGAGCTTCGCCCCTAAAACAAGAAACGAAGAAATAACACGAAAGCTGGGGATAACCGAGCCGATCGTCACGCTTCACCGCGGCAATGTGCCACAAACACTTGCTGAACTGTGGGGTGGTGGTGATAAAAAACATTTTTTATTGAGCAGCCAATGGAGCTGGAAATGGACGTGGAGAAAAAATTATTCTCTTTTTGCGAGAGGGACAAGGACCGTAAGCTAAAACATTGATGTTTTCGGCGCTCTATTTCTGCGGCTTCAAGTTTTGCTCTAGTTGCGCTGTTCTCCTATTTGTAATCATGCACCAACTCGCCGAAGCCTTAACCCTTGCTTCCATTCAGTTCGGACGCGTACTGGCAGAGATGCGCGAATTTTCACATTTTCACCTGAACATCTGCCATGCATGTTCTCATCCTTGTACACTCCTCTTTCATAACGTTCTACAGAACATTTGAACAAAATTTATACCTCGTAGCAGCAATATACGTTTAGAGTTATAACCAATTTTCTTTTCCGTCGGGACCTGCACGGAGGGCGCATTTGAGCCTGCGGCAAGCGAAAGGTAGCTTGCCAACTTCCACGACAACGGGACTCTAAAGGCCATGTTCATGGTGGGAAAAGCGCTACAGTGACGAGGGCAAGCAAGTACACGGGACAAAGCGCACTAAAGGCCATACTAGCTTTATCGCGTCGCTGTTCAGATAGTTTGACAAGCGATATCAGCCCGCCAGGCGCTTTCTTGGTAATGGCATACCAAAGCCGAATGTAAATAAACATTCACCGTACGCTCCAGAATGTCCCATTATTGGCATTGCGGAGGTGCGCTGGCTGTGCTTAAAACTAGCCAATTGAACGTCAGCTGCGAATCCCAGCTTCTCTTGGCCAGCTTCTCTGTGGCAAGCGGTGCTTCCAACAATCCATTCTTTTGTAGCAATGCAATTTTCATGGCATTACGTATGTTTCCAACGGCCACACGTGAGAGAATCTCACATGTAATCCAATGTCTCACCTTACTCCTTTAAAGCCGCGCGTGTAAAAAAGCAGAACCGACAAACGCTGGCTCAGCGTCACTGCGGGCGTGTGCGACAACGTCCTCGGTGGGAAACTCGTTTCGCTTTTTCGCTCTTTTTCGTCTGGCTCTAGGTACCGAACACATGCAGGAATGGAGTGGTGCCTGCTCCGGAACTAACCCTCATCCCGAGGCAACGCTAGGAACGTTCAACCATACAGGGAACGCTCTTAGGAACACAAACAGCCCTTCCTCACCAGAGAAGAATCTGGCCACCCTCGTGTAGTACTCCACCTTCCATCACTATCCAACTCGACTCTCGGCCCTCAGTCCCCAGTAGCTGTAGAGCACATGTCCATGGCGGCTGTCAGAATAGCGATACAGCAGCGAACACTTGTCAATGCGTAAATGTGGGCTAGTTGGTTCGAACTGTGAAACATGGTTAAGTAGCGCGGTAAGGACGGGACAAAAGTAGAGACCCCACAGGACTAGCGCTAGACATCAACTGAATTTTTACTACGTGTATCGAAATATATATACAGGAGGGCGCATGCGTGAACATGCTCAAAGTACATAAAAAATCATGACAGGGTCAAGTGGTGCATTCCGTTACACACGTGGCAAGTTCGCATTCAGATACTCTATTTCTTTTTTTGACAAGCTAATAGATGTTGTGCTTACACACTTACACACTTATCACCGCCTTTCAATTCACGGCTGGCTTGATCCTTAAAACAACGCAATATTTGTGTCTTCTCGTAAAGCGGAACACATTGTCGAACGCACCGGCAGCGGCGGCAATGGTCAGCTAAATGGCTCCCCGCAGCGAGCGCTTGAACAGCTGTAAGGTGCTCCCGGAGCCTGTCGTTAATGCACCTACCAGTCTGCCCGATATAGCATTTTACACAGGATAGAGGCACTTCGTACACGACACCTTGTTTGCAACCAACAAACTGCGTGGCATGCCTCTTAGCACAGCTGTTGCCCTTTTTCTCGCCATTCACCGCGGAGCCCCTTCGTGTTAGTTTATCGGGGGCGGAGAACACAATGCCGGCCCCACATTTCCCGGCAACCTTGTTAAGGCGGTGGGAGAAATTGTGCACGTTGGGGACGACCACACGCCTCTTTGCCTTGCGAGGTTCATCTCGCCCTTGAAGTCGTGCCCCTGACTTGACGTCACGCATTAGGCTTTCAACCACTGATGCTATTACTTCCGGAGGGACGCCGGCATCTTTCAAACGTGCAACTTGGTGCTGAACACTATCGGCGACTAGGTGCTGACATGACTACTCGAGGGCACCCCGAAGACATCTAACGCCAATACCCCTTTTCACTATCGTCGAATGAGCTGAAAGATAATTCAAAATTGCCTTTTTTGACCTCGGCCTATAAGCCCAACACACTTGTGTTCCACTGAAATTAACACACACATCGAGGAACTGCAAGAACCCATCATTTGGTAATTCATGGATGAAATTCAAGCCGTCCGAACACTCTAGGAATGTTTGCCCAACGGTCTTGACTAAAATGTTTACTTAACGGTCTTGACTAAAACGTTTACTTCCTCTGGCTTCACCGACCTAGTAACAACCATGTAATAATCGACATACCTAAAAATCTTTGCTATCTTAGCCGTGTCAATATGGGTCTCAATGCTCCTGTCACACTTTGCTAAATACAAATGACTTAAAACCAGTACAATACACGACGCGATGCAGACGCCTTGCTTCTGGATAAAAGATTCATTGTTAAAAGTGACAAAAGTGTCAGAAAGATAAAATGACAGCAATTCTAAAAAGTTACCTACAGTTATACCCGCCTTGTTCTGGAAGGATACTAGCCCAGACTCTTCAATTGCATCTCTGACTGGAACCAGAAGTTCCACTGGAGGAATAGAATAAAAGAGGTCCTCTACATCGATAGAAAAGGCGGACAAGTGGTTCAACACACGTTCATTCTCCTGAAAAAATGTAAAAATATCTTCCGAGTTGCGGGCCAAATACGGGTCGTTCACTTTAAGACTACTGAGATGTTTCTGCAAAAACCTAGAAATGACTCCTTGCCACGAACGTTTCTCAGTCACAATCGCTCAGTCACAGTGACAAACGCTAAGAATCTCTGCGTCCGGAGAGGCTGGCGTTGGACCTTGAACCTGGCAACGTTCAACGCACGCACTCTGTCTAGCGAGGGAAGCTTAGCTGTACTACTTGATGATCTCTCGGACGTCAAATGGGATATCACAGGGTTAAGCGAAGTAAGAAGGAAAGGAGAATGCTTCCCGGAGCTCACTAGCGATATTATTGCGGGGTACAGAAGACCCGAAGAGAACAAAAAACAAGGTCTGGCATTTTTACTCCACAGAGAAATAACATTGTGCAAATCCCCTTGTGCTCTTGACAGCCTCTGCTTTGCCCTTTCAAGGTGCGGTTTCAAGCCGTTGATACGAGGAGAGCTGCCGATGAGGTATCGCTTATCGACGTACCTATATGGAAGTAAGGCGCGCCGCAACAGCACAAAATGGGGTAGAACGATTCTCGTTTACAGCGGTTATCAATATTCTGTTCTTAGCTTATGTTGCAGATGGCAATATTTCACTGGAAGACAAATGAAGTTTCTTGTCGGGGCAGTGAAAAAATTCTGGTAGAGTACAGAAGGGTAAAGGTTTGATCGTGTTGGTTCATAATCACACAGAAAACAAACGCTGTAAATAAAAATAATAGAGGACGAGGCGTGGACAGGACAAGTGCTAACTTTCAATAAAAAGTTTCTTGCAGAACCAGCTCAGGTAAACACGTCTGGCTAGCAATGCGTCCGCAGGCCTTCTGTAGCCTTACCGAAACTTGAGCTGGATTTCTTGTCGTAGACGGTACGTCATTGTTCGTTTTGTTTCGCCCATCTTTTTGATGTTTCCCTTCCATTCCTCCTCACTCCGAGCTTGCCAGACATGTTTATGTGCGCTGGTTCTGTAATAACGTTTTTGTTGAATGTAAGCACTTGTCCTGTTCATGCCTCATTCTGTTTCTTTAACAGAGCTTGTTTTCTGTGCAGTACAATACAGTTTGGGTTTCATATTCGCACGGGGTAAAAGAAAGAAAAGTTTGCAGACAGAGGTTTGGTGTTGTGGCGCCCTCTGTGGAGCGCCCGCGCACTGTGTGCGTGGTGTTGTATTAGGTTGTTACTAGATGTCGTTGCGGTGGGACGCACGTGATGCTAATGATCCAATCACGTGCGTATGCGTGTCCGGTGGTGCCGTTGTGATGTAAATAAATCATTCTTTGTCTGGGGTTGAACAGCGAGGTCGCACTCTTTCTTGGGGCTTGTGCGGGGGGCCGGCCCCTGCGCCTTCGCTCCCGTCGCCGCCGAGGCCGCTCGCCGTCCCCCGACACAACATCTTTTGGCGACGAGGATGGGATACTTTTCTTCTGCTGCGACAGCGACATCGCCGAGGGTTCCGGCAGAATGAAAAATGAGTGCGTTGTTTGCCTCGCTCGAGTGTGACTGTCTGGCGCGTCTGGCGTCGCGAGGCCTAGCGTTCTTTTGTGCTGACGCTCGTCGAACCATCGCCTAGGCCTCGCCCTACTTCGTTCTTCTGCTTCTGCTCCTGCGTCTCCCTCCTTCCTCTTGGCAGCATGGGCCTCTTCGATAACCTGCCCGTTTTCCTCGAATTGCCGGGGCCGCCTCCGATTCCGTGGCATAACTGGAAAAAATTGTTTCAGGCCCATCTCGAGGCGGCTGGCGGCAGCGAGTGGAGCGACGGACGGCGCCGTCGGCGCTCGTCAGTTTTTTGGGTAGGGAGGGGCAACGGAAGTATTTTGCCGAGACGGAGCAGGAGGAAGCAAGGAGGGACGCCGCAGTAACGTGACCGACGCTAATGTGACCAACCCTTTTGTGACTTACCCCGCGACCGACTGTAGTGTGACCGCATCCTCGGTTTCGGCCGTTTCAAAATTCGACCAACTTTTGGAGCAGCTGGACCGGCTCTTCGCTGCGTCCACAAATACGCTTGTTGAAGACATGAGTTCACAAGCCGTCGTAAATTTCAGGGGGAAAGTTTTTTAGAATACGTGACCGTTCTAAAGGAGAAAGCCGTACGTGCAAGTTCGGTCTGACGTACGCGGAGCGCGTCCGAGATCAAATATCATGGAACGTCAAACCCCCCAGTTAGAGAAAAGCTGCTCGCGCATGGTGAAAAGTTGTCTTTGGAGAAAGCTGAAGAGATTGGTCGCAGTTTTGAGTCTTTGTCGTTGGCGAATCAAGCCTTCGGTTCGCATCATCAAGTACAAGCAGTAGGTCGACGAGGAGAAGGTGGCGTCGCGGAAGATGACAGTCGGGGAAGCCGCCCCCTCAAGATGGCGGCGGGAGAATCAAGATGGCATGGGCCGCCGGGGAGGCCGGCGCGCTCAAGATGGCGGCAAGGAATTCAAGATGGCCTGGCCAGCCGGGGAGGCCGTGACGTCATTCCACCGGGTTCGGGAAGGCAAGATGGTGGCCCCCAAGATGGACGTTTCCATTCGCAGTCAGCTGCAGAGTTTCGCGGTACAGTCCAGGCGAAGAAGTTTGCAAGCAAGCTTCAGTTGTGCGAACGATGCGGAAATAAATGGCATAATTCAGCATTTCAAAATTGTCCAGCCCGAAATCGGCGCTGCAACTCTTGTAACAAGTGGGGACATTTCGCGTCGAGGGCCGCAAGCCGGCACCAGTGCATCGAGTTTCTTCGGAGGAAGCACGGGCTTCGCTCCGGCACCGGAACCTGTACAGCATAAACATCCACGGAGATCAACTCATCTTCGAGATCTTCCGTCTTAAAAGTTCCGGGGGGTTTCCCAAGGGGGTCCCCCCCCGAGAAAGGACTTAGTCGTACAAGCCGAAGTCAGCGGAGTGACCATGCAACTCTTGGTCGATACCGGAGCATCCGTGTCGTTGATGACTGCCGAAGATTTCAAGCGTCATTTCGTAAACAGCATCCTTGTCGAAGGCCTCCGTCGAATTGGGGAAATTTTTTCCCAAGCAGCGTATCGGCATCCGCGGCTCATTCCAAGCTCCTGTTCAAGTCTTGCAACGGTCTTGCTCCGCACATTCTACGTCACAGACAAAGGGACATCGCTTTTGGGACTCGACGCCATCCAGCAATTGGGTATTCAGATCGACGGTGCGTCTCTTACGTGTCGACTAGCATCGGTGTGTAGTGCAGTGTCCCGTGAACGTGCCCCCGGGTTTCGAACATCTCTTCAACGGCGAGTTGGGTCTTGTCAAAGACGTCTCGCATAAGATCCAACGGCGGCCAGGTGTGACTCCAGTTGCATCTAAGCTACGACGATTGCCTCTTGCTCTCCGTGATCCAGTGTCAAGCGAGCTGCGACGCCTGGAGACAATGATGTCATTGAACGTGTCGACGCCTCGGAGTGGGTTTCGCCACTCGTCGTCGCCCGGGAAAAAGAACGGTGACATTCGGCTGTGTGTGGACCTCCGGGAACCGAATAAGGCAATTATCATTGATGGGTATCCTTTACCGCATGTTGAAGAGCTGTTGCAGATGTTTCATGGTGCTGTTTTTTTTCTAAGCTCGACTTAGCGTCGGCTTATCATCAGTTGTTGCTGGAAGAGGAAAGTAGGGACTTAACTACTTTGTGACTCATGAAGGCTTATTATGGTTTAAGAGGGTGTGTTTTGGTCTGGCGTAGGCGCCTGCGGTCTTTCAAAAAATGATGTCTCAGATCTTGAAGAATTGCAAAAATGTCGTTTGCTATCTTGATGATATTCTTGTGTGGGGAAAGACTCAGTCTGAGCATGACGCGAGCTTGGTTGAAGTCTTAACATGTATAGCAAACAGTGGCATGAAGTTGAACGACAAATGTCTTTTTCGGTCAAAGAACTTGATTTTTTGGGTCACAAGATTTCGGCTGAGGGCATCTCGCCTTTGGAAAGCAAAGTAAAAGCTATAGTGCAGGCTCCAGCTCCTACGGAAATAAAGTCACTGCAATCATTTTTAGGTCTTGCAGGATACTATGCCAAGTTCATAAAGAACTATGCAGAGATAGTTGAACCACTGCGCCTCATGCTCAGGAAGGGTCAGACGTTTTGTTGGTCTGATGATGCTCAGCGCAGTTTTGATCAGTTGAAAGCGTGCCTCACTTGTTCTCCGGTCGTGAAGGTCTTTAATCCTGACTTGCCTGTAGTAGTTACTACCGACGCATCTGATGTGGGAATTGGCGCGGTATACAGCAGCGGTATGGTTGTAGGCTTGAAACAGTAGCCTTTGCTTCTAGAACTTTGTCCGGGGACTGAGAGAAAATACTCTTGGGGGAGCGCGAAGCGCTGGCTTGTTTGTTCGCGTGTGAAAAGTGGCACATTTTTCTTTGGGGCAGACGGTTCACACTTAGAACTGACCATCAGGCTGTAGGGTTTGTTAGCCGCAGGAGACTCAGGTCGGAGACCTTTAAGGATTTCACGGTGGTCAGCTCGTCTGCTGTATTTCAATTTTGACATCGAGTACTGCAAAGGGTCAGAAAATCTGGTGGCTGACGCTCTATCGAGATTACCCATTAGACCGGTCAAGAACTTAAGGAGGAAGAGATAGTGTCACTAGTAACATCAGTAGTCGATAAAGAAACCGTGCAGCTGGCAACGAAGGCAGATGTGACGTTGCAGAAGGTAGCAGAGTATGTGTCCAAGGGTTGGCCCCATAAGAAAAAAGTACACAGTGAATTAACAGCTTATTTTCATGTAAGGATGAACTTTCTGTGGTGGACGGTTTACTCATGCGTGATGACCGTGTAGTTATCCCTTTTGTACTTGTACCTACCTTCCTCCAGTTAGCACATGAAAATTATCAAGGAAAGTACGTACGAAACAACTTCTCCGGGAACGTTACTGGTGGCCTCAAATGGATCGCAATGTTGAAGAACATGTAAAGCATTGTCACGTTTGTCAGCTGGCAGACAAGTCTGCTAAGCCTCATGTAGCTCCGTTGCAGCCAGTGGAATGGCCTGAAGGGCCTTGGCAAAAGTTGGGAATGGACATCGTCGGTCCGTTAGATGTGTCGTACCCCCGATTTCTTGTTACACTAGTCGATTACTACTCTAAGTGGCCTGAGGTTCTGGGCACAAATTCCATTTCAACTGAGGATGTCATTAAGTTGTTGGACTGGTCTTTCAGTCGGGAAGGGCTCCCTGAGGTTTTAGTGGGGTAATGGACCCCAGTTTGTCTCCAAACAAATGCAAGAGTATCTAAAGGAGAAAGGTATCCGCCACGTGTTTCGTCGAATTATTACCCTCAGGCTAACGGCCAGATTGAACGGTTTAACAGAGTTCTCAAAGAACATTTACAGGTAGCCAGACTTGAAGGCAAGGATGCTTCGAAAAGCATTACACAATTTCTTGGGTCGTATAGGGTCACACCACATTCAGTGACAGGTCTTTCTCCAGCTTTTTTGCTGCATGGACGTCAGCCTCGTTCCAAAGTGGATATTAGCAACTTCAGGATACGTAAAAAGGCAGCAGAATCGGACAATTTCCTGCCTCATGTTTGGAATCAGGTCTTCACGAAGCAGCATAAAGCTAAACAGTACTTTGACAGAAGGAAAGGTGCGCAGCGACCCGCATAAAGGTGGGAGATGTCGTGAAAGTAAAATTCCGTAAGCAAGGATTTCTGAAGTATAGTAAGCCGTTGACAGTGCAAGCTCAGGTTGCACCTTTCACCTTTAAGCTCAGTGATGGAAAGATCTGGAACGCTTCGAAACTCACAGTCGTTCCGAAAGGAATTGAGGTTGGCTCGGCACCGTATTCCTTTGAAAATGTTGAACTCTCTTCGAGGCATAAAGAGTTTTTTTACTCTTCGTCTAACTTAGACATTTGTGACAGTCAGTCCCCTAGTCTACCGTTGACAGATGGGGCAAACCCCAGTGTCCAGACAGACTCTGATCTGTCAGAGCTTCCTTCCAGTGCAAGGTCTGGATCCGTTGTTCCTCAGGAAACGGTAGAATGTCAGGAAGAAAATAGTGAGCAAACAGATCCAAATAGCCATGTAGACAACACAAGGGAAAATGAGGGGGGGTCTGGGTCGTCAGATAATTCAAGTTCAGTCTACGCGTCCACGCCGTACAGGAGCGTGCGCGACTCGTTAGTCATACCTACTGCTCCCGGCAATATGAGTGTTTTTGGGCTATGTTTTGGCTGTCCGAGCGCCCGATCTTTTGTTATCATGTGCAAGAGTCTTTAAGACGGGGGAATGGTGTGATATGTACTTAAGAGGGGAATTTTTTGACGGGGAGATTGTGGTGTAGTGGCGCCCTCTGTGGAGCGCCCGCGCACTGTGTGCGCGGTGTTGTATTAGGTTGTTACTAGATGTCGTTGCGGTGGGACGCACGTGATGCTAATGATCCAATCACGTGCGTATGCGTGTTGGTGGTGCCGTTGTGATGTGAAAAAAATCATTCTTTGTCTGGGGTTGGAACAGCGAGGTCGCACTCTTTTTGTGGGCTTGTGCGTGGGCCGGCGCGCTGCGCCTTCGCTCTTGTCGCCGCCGAGGCCGCTCGCCGTCGCCCACGACACAACAACAGGTTTTTTTCTTTTGAAGCAACAATAGTGCGCACTGTCGGAACCATAAAACGGGGTTTCAGTAGGGCATCTCATTCTGAGGTGTATGTGCCAGTGGCGCTTCATTTCACACCTCGAATAGTGTGGTGAATAAGCTGTGAGGCTTATTGCTGTGTTTTGAGTAAATAAAATAGAACCAGTAATCCCCGTCCCGAGAAGGTGCCAAAATTACCATGAGGGACTCAGAGAGAAAAAAATGGTTGTTTTTGTCATTGCCATATGGAGCGATTGTTATTTCAACTTCCCCCTTGCTATTACAAGGGACAGACAAGGATTGTGATCATGACATTATTTTCATGCAGAAAAATGACGATGCCCTCCGGGGTATTCAGTTAAGTAATGCACAAACAAAATATTGTATTGGAGGGTACGGAGGAAAAACTGGGAAAGGCTTTCACTGCCTGATCATTTCAATTCCGCATTTCGTTATACAACATAGAATCGTCTGCACAAATATTTATCTTGGCGGGTATGTCACTGGTGATGTCATTTATAAAGACGAAAAAGAAGGGCGCCCGTAATACTGGTCTTAGTGTAATGCCTAAATCTACGTTTGCAGGGTCGATTCTGCATCATTGACTTGAACACAGCGACGGGAATGCTTCAACCCTGTTAGCTGAAATGTCGTTCTGGAAAACAGCTGTTTGCTTAAGCGCCCAATTAGACTGAGAAACACCATTTACAGGCTTCACAAAATGGACAGAAATTAATTAGGTCCATATGGCTGCGCCTATCTAAAGCTGCTGCAATATCGTCAACTCTTTTCATGAGCTTAGTTAGTCTCTGTTAATTTCACCGTCATACTTTGTCATGATAAACTACGTCCTTTTATCTGCACAGAAAAAAGAGGAGCCCTGCGATCTGTGCTTGATGTCCTTGGTGTTGCAACGACTCATAGCTGATCTCATGGCCTGTTCTCTTCCATTCAACTTACACTTTAGGATTTTCAATGACTTGGTTCACTACGTCTTAGGTTGTTGTGGGTGCTCACCGGTTTGTCTGGGAGTGCAGCGAAAATGATGTTCTCAAGGGAGATTTTAGCGTGCCAATTTAAATTTCTCTCTTTGGGATCATGTGCTTTGACGATTGTATGCTAAGTGCCCTATAGCCTCCTACGGGGTATTTTGACGAATGCGCCAAGCGCCAAGCCTTGTCCTGGAACCCCGGCCTAATACCTGATTTTCACTGAGGCTCCTTGTTCCGCGAGGCGGGATCTGTTCCCTACGGAAATTTCTCAAACTGGCGCAAATACCCAGCCATTGCGGAATTATACTACCAACCCTATCCCCTCCACTTGCCGTGATGCCTAAAGGCTTTTGTCGTGTAGCCGGCATGGCGACACGCAAAAGTAAACACCCTACACCACTGTATGATCCATGACAATAACCCCGTTTAATCAGCGCGTATCGTTTATATACACACGAGCGCAGTGGCGCCATCCATTGTGTGTCCAATGACTCAGAAGGCCATCTGGTGTAACCGAACAACACTACATCTACCCCCTCCCTTAACAGAACACAGATTATGTGCATGAACAGAAATAGTCACTACCCGTGACAGTAAAATTATAGTAAAGTCTCCACTGTAAACAAGTCACCGCACATAGTCCCTGAGTCTCTCTGGTGGTCTTCGCTCCCGTGTAGAGCGACGGAGGGGCACCGGCTGCTCCTCTGGCTGATGGAAGGCCTGTGGTTCGTCGACACGATCAGCACCCAGTCCTGAGGTCGTGGTCCCCGTTGGTGGAGGCCGTGGTGGGCTTGGCGTATGAGGAGGCAGTGCTGACCCCCCCGGAGACTGTGCAGCTTCCTGTATTGGGGTATTTTGGGACGTGTTGCTCTTTGCCTTCGAGGACGGTGTCCGTGCTGTGGTGTTTCCTGCCGACCCGTCTGTCCCCCTGTCCTCCCGCAGCGGTTCTTGTCTTGCCCCTGTTTCTTCGTGAACAGCTTCGTGGGGCACAGCAGACAGTTGGAGGCATTCCAGGTACGGCCGTCCTCCAGGTGGAATGACCATCGTCCTACCCGCTTCAGTATTTTGAGTGGAGCACCAAAACTAGGGGTGCCTTTCATTCCAGGTACCGGGCATTTCACCCGCACGTAGGCCCCCACTTTAAATTTGGGCTCCCTGGCTGCTCTTCGCTTGTCTGCATACACCTTATTTCTCTGTTGGTATTCGCAGACACGACGCCGAAGTCTACGCAGTTCACGGGCGGGATGGGTGCCGAAATCCGCTGATGGCTGGCCAACAACATCTAATGATGTCCTCATGTGTGGGCCATGAAGCAACACTGCTGGGGAGATGCCAGTGGCGCTGTGAGGTGTGGCTCGGTAAATACCCAGGTACTCTATAACAGTGGTCTTGATTGGTCGCTGCTCTAGGAGAGCTAGTTGTATATACGATTTCAAGACCCTGTTGAATCTTTCCACTAAGCCATTGGCTTGAGGGTGGTAAACTGCCGAGAAGAAATGCTTGATGCCCTGTCCGCAAGGAAGCACTCGAATTCACTCGACGTAAACTGTCGGCCGTGATCCGAGACCAGTTCAGTAGGGTAACCCTCTCGCGCAAAGACAGCAAGCAGGAAGTTGATCACCGTGCGAGAAGTGATGTCCCTGCAGAACGCAATCTCTGGCCATCTGGAGTAGTAGTCCACTACCACGATGACAAATCGACAGTCAGCCGGTGCACGTTCAAAGGGGCCCATTATGTCTATGGATATTTTGTCCCAGGGCCTGTCAGGAAGCGGGACAGGCTGGAGTGGTGCTTGCCAGTTCTTGACACTCTTGTCCGAGGCTTGGCAGACGCTGCAGCTACGGACGGCGGCCTCCACATGCTTGTCAAGGCAAGGCCACCAGTACTTTTCCCTGATGCGCTGCTTAGTCTTCACAATTCCCGGGTGCGACTCATGAGCTAACTGGATGAATGTATCCCTTAGCTTGGCAGGCACTACAATGCGTTCTGTGCGCAGAACCAACCCATCTACTACCGAGAGCTCGTCTCGTATTTCGTAGTACGGCGTCAGTTCTGCGGCAAGTCTTTTCCTTGTTGGCCATGATGACTGGACAAAGTGCACGACCTGCCGTAGTATGTCATCCGCAGCGGTAGCAACCTGAAGATTGCCCCAGTGTACAGACGATGTAACCAAGGACACAACCTCTTCATCAACCTGGAAGCCACCCTCTGTGTCTGGCACGGGCAGTCTGGACAAGGCATCTGCTACCTGGTTGTGGGCTCCGCTGCGGTACTGTATTTTGAAGTTGTAGCGCAGCAGTCGTGCGGTCCACCTTGCGATACGAAGTGGCCGCTATCCTGTGCTACGGGACGAGAGCAATGCCACCAAAGCCTGGTGATCCGTCAGTAGCGTAAATGATCGGCCCCAGAGGTAAACGTGCCACTTCTCGCAGGCCCAGAGACAGGCAAGGGCCTCACGCTCTCCAGCCGAGTATTTGCGTTCTGCCTCTGTTAATGTCCGCGATGCAAATGCCACAGTCCGCACATGGGACCCCTCCACTTGCTGCAGTACGGCACCGAGACCGTACGCAGAGGCATCTGTTGCGACAATGACCGGTAGCGTCTGGTCAAACATTCGGAGGATCTTGTGGGATGCTAGAAGTCTTTTTACTCCCGCGAAGCTCTCTTTCGCGGCGTCGTCCCAGTCGAAGTGCACGTCTTTGCGAAGTAGACGGCGCATTGGCTCTACTTCCTCTGCCAGTCGCGGCACGAATTTAGAATAGTATTCAACTAGCCCCAAAAAGGAGCGTAGCGTGGCTGCATCTTTAGGCGCAGGAGCATTAATGATTGCATCAACCTTGGCCTGGAGCGGTGCTATACCCTCTGCGCTGACGCGGTGTCCTAAGAACGATAGCTCCGACGTATTGAAGACGCATTTTTCGTTGAGCTTGAGCCCAGCTCCTGCTATTCGTTCCAGCACTTCCTCCAGGTTTTCCCTGTGTTCGCTCTCCGTCTTGCCAAAAATGATTATGTCATCCAAGTAGCACAAGACCCCTTTGCAACCTCCAAGAATTTGCGTCATGATCTGCTGAAACGCAGCTGGTGCCGATGCCAACCCGAAGCAGACCCTCTTGAATCTAAAGAGGCCATCGTGCGTTATAAATGAAGTTAGGTCTCTGCTGTCTGGGTGGAGTAAAACCTGGTAGTAGGCTGATGCCAGGTCCACCTTGGAAAAGCAGCGTGCTCCATTGAGGGCATGAAGCAGCTCCTCCATATGAGGCAAAGGGAAGTTGTCTGCTACTATAGCTTTGTTGGGTTCCCGGAGATCGACACACAGTCGAATGCTACCATCTGCTTTGCGGGCTGCTACAATAGGAGATACCCACTCGGAAGCATTGACTCTCTCAATGACATCAGTAGCAAGTAGCTTCTCAATCTCGTCAGAGACAGGCTGGCGGACTGAAAATGGTAGGGGCCTCAGCTTCTGTGCGACTGGTTCGATGGAGGTTTTCATCTTGACTTTGTGTTGCACACCTCTTACAAGACCCAGGCCAGGCAAAAACAAGTGGCCAAACTTGGTCCACAGTGTTGGCGGCATACCAAACTTGGGAGGGCCGAGGGGTTTTGTATGCATGGTGCTTTGGGGAAGGCCTGAACTCATAGCTGGAAGCTCTCGGCATTCCTGCGTGGACATTTGCAGGCAGCGCAATTCCTCTCCCATGATGCGAAGACCAAGGGCTTGAACAGCATCCAGGCCAAGGAGAGATGTACCACATGGCGTAACATGAAAAGTTACAATGGCTTCTTTCCCCTTGTACGTGACTATGGCGTGAAATTATCCGAGAACGGGAATCTTCCTGCGCGAAAAATCCAGCAATGTAAGATGGGAACTTGTCAGTTGTATTGCGCTTGCGAACAAGCCTTGGAATTGGTGCTCATCCATAATAGACACGGCCGAGCCTGTGTCAACCAAGAAGTTCATGGTATGCACCCGTGTCGTCGCGGTAACTGGCGCGACCTTGACATCCACGTAGACGCCTGTACTCTTATCAGTACGGACCGCCAAGATGCTAATGACACTGGCAGCATCATCTTCCGGAACGATTTCATGGACCTCTGCAGAATACCAGTCTCGGCCGCGACGGTAGCTGCGACATGCTCTCTTAAAGTGGCCGCGGCGTCCGCAGGCAAAACATGTGCGACCGCGCGCGGTACATTCCGAAGGCGAACACCCTGCTGCGCCGCAGTTTCCGCAGGCATTTGCATTTCTAGGCCCGGGGACAATAGCGGCGGCGGCATTCACATCAGGCGAAGGTGCGCTGTACGCGCGTGAGCAGCTGAAGTGGCGACGCCCCGGGAGGCGTGTGCCATTATCGCCGTTATCTCGTCGACCCTGCCTGGCTGAGCTGTCTCGCAACTGCTGCTGAATGCACTGCACCGGACTGGCGAAGGCTTCGGATTCACGCTGGGTTTGTTCACGAAGCCGTGCTACCTCGACAGCATGATCGAACGTAAGGTTATCGCCTTCCAGCAGCAATCGCTCTCGTAGCCGCGGGCACGTGACGCCTGCTTCGAACTGTTCACACAGGTTTTCGTCCGCTTGGGTGCCGAAATTGCAAAGAGCTGCTAACTCCCGAAGCGCTACGGCGAAATCAGTGATGGCTCACCCTGCAGTTGACGACGCTCCCTGAATCGATGGCGTTGAAGGCGGACGTTGCAAGGGGCGGCGAAATGCTTCGAAAGCATCTCAACGGCTACGTCGTACTCGTCGGGTGGGCGCGGGGCTCCAGTGTCCCGTCTTGTGTTCCAGTAGCTGCAGTGGTTCCGATGATTCCAGCGGCGGCATCTGGCGTGGGCGTGACACCGGGTGCAGCACTCGTTAGCTCTGCTTGGTTTGCGTCGTACTGCGGAAGCGCGTCGAAAATGCGCTGTCCTTCCGTACCAAGACAGTGCAGCAGGAGGGCTCGGCGACGGGGTGCGGGTAGCTCGGTCGCTCCGGACGCGCAGAAACCTCTCGAAGAGGCGTAACCATCGGGCCCACGAACATCGGGCGTGCGGGGGTGGCAAGAAAGGAGGCGGTGGCAAAATGCCCGTGGAAGACATCCTCGTCGCCAGAATGTCGTGTAGCCGGCACGGCGACACGCAAAAGTAAACACCCTACACCACTGTATGATCCATGACAATAACCCCGTTTAATCAGCGCGTATCGTTTATATACACACGAGCGCAGTGGCGCCATCCATTGTGTGTCCAACGACTCAGAAGGCCATCTGGTGTAACCGAACAACACTACAGCTTTGAAGTAAGATCATGGAGGGCAACTCTCTCGATAAGCAGCTGCTCTTGCCAGCAGAGTGAAGGCCTCATCCACGGCATCTGAAGTTTCCTGAGACAAAGCCTGGATATCCTATTTCCTAACCCTTATTCCTGATTTTAGAGGCAAAGGAATTTGCAGCGGCGGCGCTGGATAGAATTTTTCATCTTTTTCATCAAAAGTTTTCATCTTTGCTTCCCAGGACAAGAAATGCCTCACTAGCCGCCTCTGCATTTGTGCGAGCATTAATTGGCCACTCGATCTTCGCGCCATTGAACTGTGCTCCTGGTCGTGGAACGACTAATGAGACAGATCGGCAGCGGCGGCGGTGGCAAGAAGATGCCCCCTCAATTTTCGTCCTTCGTTTCCCAGGGTGGTAGGTAATTTTGCAATTTATGTTGACTTTTTGTCGTAGTTGCTACCGCCGTTGCCGCCACAGTGTGGTGCTTCCACACTACTGATATTCGCTGTTGTCCAACCCTCCGTTATTATGCATTTTATGGTTGACTGAGTGACACAATCTACTAAGTGTAGAAATATGCTTGAAGTTTGTCCAGATTGTTCATCAAAAAGATAGTAATTGGCTTACTTGAAGAAGTCAATACATAACTGGCGTTGGGGCTGGTTTTTTGTAAGAGAAAGTAAATGTGGCCTCGGTTACTGGGAGAGGAAAAAAATGCATTGAAACTGTTTTAACCACAAAAACGACCACTTTCGCCGGCGCCTAGCGCTCCTGGATTGAGCTCTATGTCCAATATTCCAAACAGACTCGCGCCAGCAGAGCAGACGCGGCAATACTGAACTTCGCAACCTTAAAAGGGTAGAAAATGCGGTAAGAGGAGAACAACGTGAGAGGAGGGTGCATGATACAGGAGAGGCAGCTAGGTGGCGGGGGCGGCCTCACATTGCAGTCTTTCGGTGAAATTTGCAGGGATGTTAGCAGATGAGCTCCTATTTTTTGCCCTCTGCATAACTTGCACTGAGATCATGAGAAATCATCAGTATTTTTTCAGGCAATGGTGCAACATGCCTGAGTCGTCATTGGGGTGGGTTTGCAGGTCGTTTAAACGCATCTTTACTGGCGAACAAAAGGTGAGAGAGGAACGCCTGCACCTGAAGTAGAAGTTTGTGTCATTTAGAAGGCATTAATCCACCATAGCAATCCAGCTACACCCACACGCACAGTGTGATAACAAAATTCTACAAAACGTTCTTGGTTTACCTTTTATGATCATGCGCGTTGTAATGCGCTGCTTTTACTAGATCGCAAATTGAACTTGCATATAATGTATAGCCGGTAAAATCTCACATAATGTTTCTACCAATATATAATCTACTTCCAACGTCACTGAAACACCATTCCTCGTGCGTCTCCTAGAGAAACGATACTCGAACAACCCCGACACCCGGTACACGAACAGCGCAACCTACTCGCAATGAAGAGCCCATGCAATAGACGCGCTCAATTCTCAACGCTCCGTCCGGACATCCGCCACCACCGCCGGATCAACAGCACAACTGCCGAATATACAGCCATAGCCCTCGCCGCCCCCACAGCCCTTACCAGCTATGAAACCATCCTCACCGACTCACTGCAAGCTTCACGAAACTTTCTCACCAGATGCATTTCACGTCCCACCCTCAAGCTTCTTCAGACAATCAAACCCCACTCGACATCCAAACTGTGTAGACCCCAGATCATAGCTCACTCCGAGGGAATGAGGCGGCGCCGGTACGCGCCCGCGTCTAAAAACCAAGCACCCTAGCTACGCCTTCTTTCATGTTGCGGTAAGCGATGCGAGTTTTGATCTTGTGAATAAGTCGTCAGTGTGGCCGAGCGGGTGCTTATTCAGACAATTTGACGGCACCCTGAGGGAAGACCGTGAGCTAAAGCCCTCCGAAGTAAACGTCCCATGAGTATTTCTTTTTACTACCAAAACACACGAGGCCTACGGACAAAAGCGCAACAGTTCTTTGATAATCTGGTTCTTTTCGATCATGACGAAAAGAACCAGATTCTTTTCGACCATGACGAAAAGAAAAGAACTGCATTACTGAGACGTGGCTCTCAGACCAAATTGCTTCTACAGATTACTTCCCGGACGAGTACGCTGTCTTTCACCATGACAGAGACTACGAACGCACCGGTCAAAAGTACGGTGGAGGAGCTTTAATTGCCCTGCGAAAGTCTATCGTTGCGTTTCGCCGAGCTGATCTCGAATTGGGAAATGAATGCGTTTGGGTCAAAACAAAGACAAACCGCGGAAAAAACCTGCTCACTGGCGAGTATTATATGCATCCAACTCCAGACTTCCCCGCATTCGCGTCCGTTTTTCAGCACCTCTCAGAAAGTATAGACCCTGGAAAGTAAAACATTCTTTTATTCGGTGATTTCAACGTGCCCGGCCGGTGGTGGAATCCCGGGGAAAATGTTGGCAATTCTACCAAAGCCGCTCACTTGTTTAACTTTTTCTCATTCGCTGGATTGGCATATGCTGCACTTCCTCCTAACCCCGCAGGAAATTTCCTTGACATCGTCATCTCCAACTTGACCTCCTTAGACCTTAAACACGCTCGAGAAGCCCTTGTTCCGGTCGACCCGTGGCATGAACCATTCACTGTCACGGCTTTACTACCGGTTGCCTATGAGCGGCGCATGGAGACCCCATTCTTTGATTTTCCCCGTGGCGATTATAATGCCCTCTACATAACGCTCCAGGAGACGAATTGGGAGCCAGTCTACACATCGCATAATGCAGACGCAGCGGTGCAGCTGCTCACAAAAATTGTCCAAAAAGCAATGGACGAGCACATACCTAAAAAGTCTAAGCGCGCTCATCAATTCTCTTTCTGGTTCAGCAGAGAATTCCGCAGCGCGCTGCGCAGTAAGCGTCGATTCCACAAACTAAGGAAAGCTAAAAACGACACGTCCGCCGACACTAACTTCAAAGAACAGCGCTCACTTGTGAAAGTGCTGCTCGCTCGCAACAAAAAACATTTTTCGGACTTCACAGAATCTTCGCTTACCTGATCCCCGAGCGACTTCTGGCGGATCTTTAGCACGCGCACAAGAAAGGCCCCTGAGCGGATTACTCTGCATGATGACGACACCATCGTTTCCGACCCAGCCAGCATTGTTGAAATATTCACAAAACACTTCTTGTCCGCGTACTCCTCGTCACGCGACAGCGGCTTCCCGCTTCGGCTCGTGCAGATAGGTGATGTCATACACACGCCCAACATAACCGTTGAGGATGTCACGGCTGCTATCCGCAGCCTACCTTCGAAGAAATCCTCAGGGCATGATAACATCCCATGCTTCATTGTAAAAGGCTGCTCTGACATTTTCGCGCCGTTGCTCTGCCACATTTTTTGTCTCTCGCTTGAAAAGCGGCACTTTCCGACAAATTGGAAACCCGGCGTAGTTTTTCCTCTCCATAAGTCCGGAAATGCGTCGGTGCCTGGGAACTATCGACCAATATCTCTCCTTTGGTCTTCCTCAAAAGTTTCAAAAAAGTAGTACACCGTTATCTCTTGTCCAAAATCCGGCCCCTCATTCATAGTAATCAGCACGGTTTTATACCTACCCGGTCCGTCGAATCAAACCTTGCCTGCTTTCTGAGTGACGCCAGCAAGTACATACTTTCACGTCAACAAATGGATGCCATCTACTTCGACTGCAGCAAGGCCTTCGACCGCGTAAACCATGACTTGCTCCTTCGCAAACTGTCTGCTTATGGCTTGGCTCCTGCTTTCTGCGAGTGGTTTGCAACCTACCTCAAACAGAGAACAAACTTTGTTCAGTACGCTGGTGCTAAGTCTCGCAGCTTCACTGTACCGTCCGGGGTTCCCCAGTGCTCTACTCTGGGTCCTTTATTGTTCAACTTATTTGTGAATGATGTGCAGTTAATTATAAAGCATTCATCTATATTGCAGTTTGCAGACGACATGAAACTCTATCGCGCAGTGGGATCACAGGCGGACTGCGCCCAGCTTCAACGCGACGTACAAGCAATCTCCCTCTGGTGCAAAACTAACTGCTTAGATTTGAATCCATTGAAGACCGTTACAATTACATACACTCGAAAAACCTCTCCTTTAACCTTCACATACCACCTCGACTCTCTGATGATAAGAAGAGTAAGCGAAACACGTGATTTGGGCGTTCTGATGGATTCGAAACTACGATTCACACCGCATGTTAACTACCTCGCACGCTCATCTCTTCGGACTTTGGGCGCTATCTCTCGTGCAACAAGGGACTTCTCAGGAGGTTCGTGTTTCCTTGCTCTGTACAAAGCCCTTGTACTCCCAAAGCTGGAGTTTGCATCGGCAGTCTGGAACTGCATGAGTGCGTCGTCGTCTTTGCGCTTGGAAAGGGTTCAGAAAAGGTTCACGCGCATCTTCTCTCGCCGCTACACCCTACACGAGAAATACGCTTACAAGGATGTCATCAAGCGGCTGAAGCTCGAAGAACTGCAATCTAGACGCACAAACCGCGATTTAGTGTTTTTGTTCAAGTGTATCCACTCCAGATTCGACAGCCTGAAATTAGTGAGCTCTGTTCGGCTAAGGGCACCAATTCGAGCTCTCCGCCCCCACCTTTGCTTTGATGTGACCACCTCAGAGATGCTGTCTCCAGTGTGCCGTGTGCAACGTGTGTATAATGATGACTTTCGTGCATCTTTGGACGTCTTTTCCGGCAATGTTAACTCTTTTAAACGCGCCCTGAAAAATGCATGCATTTGAAGCCGCTGTTGCCCATTCAGTATGGTATAGAAGTTATCTCGTGTTCGTGCTTTCCGTTCCCTTCCCATTTTCTACACTTGCACCGTTTGCCGTACACATACTCCCGTGTACCTATGTATGTGTGTCCGCACGTGTGTGTGCATGCATGCACGTGCGCATTTGCCTGCACTTGTTCACCTTCACATGCACCCGCGTGGGCATGCGTGTATGTATGTTTTGTTTGCACTCACGAGCGTATGTGCCGTGCATACATATAAATTTTGCTTTATATGTACTTACTTCCAGTATCCATGTTCCCCAGTAAGTTAGGACGGTTGATTGTACTGAACTTGCGTGTATGCCAATGTACTTTGTAGTATACCTTGTCACAAGCCCTGTCTCAGCGCGTGCTAATGTACCTGACTGTAATCTTAATTCCGTAAATGTATAAATTGGTGTGTGTGGTGTGTGTGTGTGGGGGTGTGTGGGGTGTGTGTGTGTGTGTGTGTGTGTGTGTTTTGGTGTGTGTGTGTGTGTGTGTGTGTGTGTGTGTGTGTTTTGGTGTGGGCGTGCGTGCGTGCTTACGTGTGTGTGAGTGCGTGTGCGTGCCTGCGAGCACGCGCGTATGCGGTGGTACTATGTACTTTGTGACCCCTGCACTTCATAACCAGTCTCTATGTTTTACCGTTTGTTTATCTGTGTGTCGCCCTGTCCTTTTTGTGTGCACCACCCAAGAAGGCCTAGTGCTGTTGGTGGGAACCACCCAATAAACAATAAACAATAAACAATAAACTACTCCGGGCATTCCGATTTAGGGGCCGGTTACTCGATAGCACCCCACTCAAACATTCCTATTCCCAGTCGTTACATCGAACCTCATCATCACCGTCTTTAGCACCAGCCTCTCATATCCCACTACAGGGCAAAGGCCACTCTCATACATACCTCCTACCCTACGTAAAATATCTGAAAAGAGCAAGAAAAGCCTTGTGGCGGCAAGAAAAAACAACCTACGCACTCTCTTGTATTTCCGAAGGACTTTTTGGGCGTCGGAACAGTAGCAAACGCCTGTTGTTTGTTTTTCAAAGTGATTAGATAACAGGAGACCTTTAGAGTGCACCTGAGGAGCACGCTACACATAATAAATGACCTTCTAAGTCGTATCGCCTAAGACATACCTCTCTTTGTTCCAAGCCAACCCTTACTAATATTGCCGTTACGTTTCCCTCCACGGAACCTAGCGTGATCCCTTACAAACTGAAAGCGGTGTCCCTGGAATTCGCCACAAAAACAAATTCCCCGGTCAGATATTATCCGCATCGTTCTAGAGCACATGTATAGAGCGCATTTATCAGAACATTCTTTTTCAGCGATGGTTTATCAGCCATGCAAACCTCTTCTTCTGAACTATACCTACCAGTCCGTGGTAAAATGCTTTCATGTTGTCTGGAGCAACCAACATCCTCCACAGCGGCTGAGGTGAGCTCTATGTTTCAAACGAAGCAATTGTTTACACCCTGCGCCATGTGCGGCACCAGTGGAGCATCTTCGTGGACTACAAGGCAGCCCTAAAAATTCTATCAAGGAGACGTATATTCCACCCCACCCCAAATCGCAATGTTTTACATCTCATACCTTCACAACCTTGCCTTCCCTGCTGGACATAGCATTAAATTGCAGCGTATACCTGGATACAGCGGCATCAAATGGAACCATGAAGCTGCCGAAGCTGCCTTAAAGGCCTTCTGCACCGGAAATACTGCGAGGTGTATTTTACGAAAATAGATGCTTCTGCCATGGCTCATCAGTTCGTGGTTACTGAAAGAACCCGCCTGTGCAGTAACTTGCAAAATACCGGCTGCTTTTGGCGCACTATTGACCCAGAAATAAAATAGAGACTCTCGAGACAGCTTCCTCGTCAGCGGGAAACGTATCATCGTTTACGCCTGAGCTGTGCATACACAAACAGTTACCTATTTGCCCTTGGACTGACGCCTTATCCGCAGTGTGTTAATTGCTCGTGTGTTGAAACACTTAGACATATTTTATCAGAATGTGCCGCCTGCAGGAAACCGCGATCACACTTCCTTCAAAACATTGAACGTCTAGACCAGGGACCAATAGTTAAAATTTATATTACGACCATGTATTTGCTCCTCGAAACTCTACGGAGTCTGTACTCTTATTTGGTTGACATAAGTTTAATTTTACATTGTAAATGATGTGGCCCAATCTCAGAACAAAAACCAAATGCGTATGAGTCCGTCATTTCCCTACGTCCATGGTAGTCTTTTTTCTTTTTCTTCCCTCATCCCCAAAGCCCGGCAGAGAAGTATGTAGGCGACTGTAAACGCCGGCTTTGCTTTTTCAATAAAGAGCCTTCTCACTCTCTCTTTCTCTCTTACCCTCCAATTATCCCGGTTCTGTGCTAACTGCGACCAATTTCCGGCAAACTTGTTGATCTCACTTACCCATCGACCTTTCTGTTGACCCTTGCCACGCTTGCCTTTTCTAGGGATCCACTCTGTTACCCTTAATTGCCAACGGTTATCTTGCTTTCGCATACATGCCCTGCAGACACCCCTTTCTTTTGAATTTGTACAGATATGTCCTTAACATGCTCTTGTTCCCTGACTCCCTCTCCGCTTTCTTTTTGTCCTTTAATGACGCACCTTTTATCTTCCATTCAGGATCTCGCTGAGACGTCCTCAGTTTAAGTTGAACCTGTTTAGTGAGCCTCAAAGTTTCTGCCCCATAGGTGAGCACCGGAGAGGTGCAGCTGTCACGCGCTTTCTTCGTCAGGGAAAATGGTAGACTGCTACTCAGTATATAGGAATTCAAATTTAAATGCACTGCAGCCCATTCTTGTTCTTCTAATTATCTCTGTCTCATGGTTCAGCTCAGGGGTCACGACGTGCCCGAAGTAGATATATTCGGTTGCCACTTCCACTGCTTCACCACCTACCCCAGACCGCTGTTCACGATATCACTCTGCTTGTGCAGGACACCACTCTCCTTGCTTTGTAATTCGTCTCCCGAGTTACTTAGCAAGTCTACATCGTCAGCACATCTGTGGTCAGTGATGCATCTCCATTTACCCTTACGCCGAGATATCCCAGTCTAATGTCTTGCATACCTCTTGTAAATATGCTGTCAATAGCATTGGAGAGATTGTGTCTCCTTGTCCGGCGCCCTTTCTTATAGGTATTTTAGTGCTCCTCTTATGGACGATGATGGTACCTGTGAACCCTTTCTTGATATACTCCAGTATTCGTACGTAATGCTCGTCTATACCCTGATGCCACAAGGCCTGCGCGACTGCTGATGTTTCCACCCAGCCAAATGCTCTGTCATAATCTGTGAAGGCTATATGTAGGCGTTGAGCATACTCCGCGCGTTTTTCTATGACCTGATGGTGACGTAAATATAGTCCCCTGTTGAATCTCCACTACGAAACACTGCTTGTTTATTGGTTTGAATGAAATTTAAGGTGGGAGAAATTCTGTTAAATATTACCTTGGTAAGTGTCTTGTAGACGACTGCCAGAAAACTAATCGGCCCGTAAATCTTGAAGTCCTTCATGTCACCTTTAATATGGACTAGGATGATGTTCGTGTTCTTCCAAAATTCCGGTACTCTCGTGGTCATTAGGTTGCAAGTTTTCTAGTACAATTTGCCCGCCATTCTTCAAGCCGTCTGCTGTTATCTCATCTTAACCAAGTTCTTTGCCCCCTTGCATTTTTTCTAAGCCTTGTTTACTTGTTCTGTCGTTACTGGTGGTATTTCAATCTGCTCTGAGCTACTTTCTCCTTCGGCGTTAGGCTGGATGACCTGGCTACTGTGCGGATCTCTATTGGACTCCTCGGCTACTATGACTATTTTATCCCTATTTGTGATGAGATTGCCTGGCGTGTCTTTAGGTGTATACATCTGATGCTTCCACATGTCTAGACGCCTCTTTACTGCTTTCAGGTTGTCTCCCTTCTATACAGCATGCTCAATCCTCTCTATACTATACTTTAGTGTGCCAGCTGTCTTGCGACTATTGATTACCATCGAAAGCTGGGCAAATTCTATTCTGCCAGCTTGGGTGGAAACTGCTACACTTTTCCGTTTTCTATAGAAATCTTTCGTCTACTGGGAACGTTTCTGAGTAGCCTGTCTAGCGATGTTGTCTCCGAGATCTATTACACCAATATACTGCACAAAGTACATCAGCGCCGGCGCGAAAACAAATACCCTCACTCCTCCCGCCAAAGATGCTATGACCGGCTATGGTGCAGACTCCAGACGCAGACGTTTACTTCGTCCAAAACCCCTACCCATCATATATCCCCCACTCGAAAGCCTTACAACTGCTCAACATGCCATACTCCCAATACGACTGATGATGTTGGATAGGCGGCCGCGAACCACCCAAACCCCTCCCTTCCACCACCACGGAGCCGTTGGAGTGCGAGCTCACCAGCTCTCAACTCAGGACCTAATAACACCTGATCTCCTGGGCTAGAGCAGCACCAGTCACTAGCGGCTTTTTGTACTCAGAAAGGGCCACGCACCTTTCTTGATTTATTTTTTACGACTAAGAAACGTTTTCTACCACCACCGCAATAGAAAGCCTTCATGTTGTTTCTAATGCAATGCATTTCATGTTAACATTCCCGAGGAATTTATTCAGCTGCTTCGCGTTTCTCTTCTGCTAACAGATGCCAGCAGATTGCTTGCTTCTTCAATACACCACGGCTAGTCAGCAGATGTGTTTCATTACGGAACACCTTATATAAAAAACAACGCCCTAAATAAATAACTGATTGCGACTGGCAAGTGCGGTGTTATGCGATCGCTCCCACGCTGAAACACAAGAAGCGGTATGGCTCGCCGGTTATTTCTCCGTAGGTGGGCATGTGCCAAGGCGCGATGATGGTGATGACAATAAAGCGGATAATGAATAAATATGTATTCACTGCGTCTGGAGTGACGTCTGAGAGTATTTAAAGGGGCCATGGAGACAAAACGCAACGGTGTGTTATTCGAAAGATTTAGTATTTTATAGGGCTTCTAACGCTTTTTCGGCAGCACGAGATGTCTTATTGACTGCGAGATTAGTGAATTTAAGGTAAAATTTTGATTTTACCGGCAAATTGTGTTTCCTGACGTATGCCATGACGTCACATGCACTGTCCTTCAAGTGAACTTGGAGTGCATTGCCCAGTTTGCAGAAGAGTGCAGAGCCTTGTTTACCGTCAGTCCGTCTAAATGCCGCGACTACGCTGCTCCGCACCGCTACTCGCCTTTGCTTTTGTTTTGTATTTGCCCCTGGCTTGTTTTTTTCACGGAAGGTTGCATTCGTTTCATGAAACGTGGGTTATCTTCGTCAAATAGGGTAACGTAAGATGATATCACTACGCTACTCGGACCGTGTCGTTTCAGACAATCCCAAAGCCCCGCACGCACTGCAGCTATAACAAGCATAGTGCGCCCAGTACCAACAGCAGTACACAGGGGTAATTCGTGTACTTTTTTAATTTATTTCTTCAGCCCACCATTCTTGCTGTTATAAAATGAAGAGTCAATATACTCAAGCAAAAACAGCTCGTTCGCCAAGCTTATAAGCCCTGCCTAACTTGCCTTTGCTTTTACCGGTCTCAGCCAATCACAGTGCTGTGACTATGACGCCATTAGGTGTATTGCGGCAATTGAGCTGGTGAGGCGCCTGGCCATTCTATTTTTCGTAATTATGTAGCTCATTTGAGCGAAGCTTAGGGTAAAAGTGGTGTCAGTATGATTCTAACTAGGCAATCTTATGAATGAACCCGACTTTCGTTTCGTTTCCATGGCCCCTTTAGGCAGAGCACCAAAAGTGCTCCAGTGCTCCGAAAACCAATGAAGCGCCTCTCCCTAAAGACGCCTGGGGTTACCAAAACTAACCTAGCCTGATGAACAAAATACCACCATTGAAAACACCAAAAACTAGCCTAAACAAGAAAATTATACTTCAAAATAAAACTTCAAATTGGGTGGTAAAAGCTGGCTCTAAGCACTCATTTCGGAGCAAGGAAGCTAAAGCGAAGCTTCCAGTCCCCGACAGCAGCTGCTGTTTGCCGCGCCCATTTAGATGTGAATATTCAAATATCATCGGACGCACTATAGCCGTGGCTGCAGAACTCGACTGCAGGAACTTCTGCTGGAGCTTTTGTGGAGTGGTGGCTTTATGAGTAATGATTGCAGTATTAGGCTGAAATTCAATACGAACAAAATAGCAATACACAGCAATGAACAAACACACACTTAATTTAAAAGGGAACAGAAATGCAATGATAGGTGACGTTTTGTCCTCTATTGCGAACGCGAGAGCATTTACATTTACGATCGCCAGTGATTGCAACTTTAATATCTCCAAAGCCAGCAGTAACATCAAACATCGAGATAGAATTGGCGGGATTTTCTTGGCTAATGTTGTATGTGCACATGGTGTGTTGTACCATAGAAATTTTGCCTGCGTGGTTTTGAAGTCGATTGCTGCTATTTTGAACCGATACGGGGGGTGGACGTAGCTACCTGCTGGTTTATTCGGATTTACGGCGATCTACACTCCTTGCGTGATGTGGGGTGTGCTTTAGTGCTGAAGGAGGTGGCCAATTTTTGCAACCGCGATCGTTCGAGACACCGATAAGAACGCCTTCTCTCGCTGGATATTGTTGACTAAAAGAAGTCAATTAATTTCGGGTTAAGGTTTTTTCGCCGCTAATGAGCGTCCCTAGACTTTGTACTGCAGCCCACTTGTATATGTCTTGAGGAAAAAAGCACGGCTAAAAATTATTACCGTGTCTAGAGTGCCCTCCAATGGTGCTAAACGCAGTCACCCAAGTGACGTAAGAGTTCCGTTAAACATAGCCGTGACGGGCACTATCTCACGCTTCATAACGCATACTCTTACATAACCTATAATAGCACAATCAAGAAAAGTACACATTTAAAACATAAAAAGAAACCTTAGCCATGAAACTTAAGAATCAAACTGAGGCTGGAAAAAATTTAGTGGCAAGAGGCGGACTCAAACCACCATTCGTTTTCTCACAAATTTTAAACAACCTCTCCAGCGCCGCAGCAAGCACTGTCCTCGGTAAGAGGCTGGTCAAATATTCTAACGTTGTAGTATGGTACTTTAGCCATCGCCACAGCGCTGAGATAAAATAGAATCAGATGACACTCTAGAAATTGCGAAAAAACGTACTTTTCATACCTGGCTAACGAACCTTTTCGACGTGTTGTTAAGTCTTTGTTCTACCTTACTATGTGGTCACATTAATATCCAGACTAGCTGTGCTACAGAAAACAAAAGGTATTGAAAGTGTATATGCGTGTATTGGTTCCCCACGCTTTGTAAGCAGATGGCCGCGCCATATCTCTCAGGTAAATCTTTACTCAGTTAAACAAATGATCGTCAGTGGTGTTCGGGAGGTGTGCTCGGCCCGCATCGTAGTCAGGGGTTAAAGGAGCCATGAAGATAAAATACAAGTTGGGGTTATTAAAAAGACTGCTTAGTCCCGATAACAAAGATACCAGTATCATCGCAATCTTCGAATAAATAACGGAGATATTAAACAAAACGTGTGAAGCAGTCGCAACCCCCTAGCCAATTTCCCGCAACTTTTTATGACATCACGGAACCGTGTTTGTGCGATTTGAGGGCCGCCTAACTGACCTGTCGCGACGACACATCAGTGGACGTCTGTAATGGGGCCTCAAGTTCCATTTGACCGCATCACTTGAATGCTAACGTGCAGTGAACGCACTAAAATTTGTTTTATTGTTGGCTCGTATGACGTCATTCTTGCCCATAACACGTCACTGTGGCGTAAAATGTGAAAGTTTTTAAATACTTCTTGCTTTTTTTTTCGTTAAAAAACATCTTTTGTGGCTGTAATGAAGCTGAGTGAGATAGGTACTGAATCCTAGTTCTTTCAAATTAAATGAAGTTGTATTTTCTCTTCATGGCTCCTTTAAGTGTAGAATAACTAGCTTGTATTCCCAATTACCCCTTGGCTATTTCGATTGATTTGATTGATTGTAAGGTTTAACGCGCCGACGCAACGCAGGCGATGAGGCGCAACGTATTCGAGGGCTCCGGATGAATTTTGACCACCTGGGGATCTTTAACGTGCGCCGAAATCTCGTACACATGGGCGTTTTTGCTTTTCGCCTCCATCAGAAAAGCGGCCACCACGGCCGAGAATCGAACCCGCGACCTCGTGCTCAGCAGCGCAACGCCTTAGCCACTGAGCCACCGCAGTGGGTCCCCTTGGCTATTTCAGGACCCGTTTTGCTGCAGCAGACGGCGGCTGTTTGCCTTACTCAGAGAGATTTAAAAGGAGAGCAAACATGTGTACTGTGTACTAGAGGAGAGTCTTTAGGGTGGCCTCCTCATTCCAAAAGTACATTGGCACGCAGCGCTTCTTCTACCTGCTCCGGAAACTGACGCTGGCCGTCGAAGAAAGAACTGGCCCAGCGACTCTCCAAACGCTCATAAGTTGTTGGGGATTGGCTAATTTACCTGAAAATATCTTGCGCATGCATCCTCGTTCAAATGAAGCCCTTGTTTGTCGCTGACTCCTTCCCATGCGACAACAAATATTCCTTTAGCTCACAAACCTAACAGTTGCTTTTGTATCGAGGGTGGTCAAAAACAACTTAGGACTTTATTTAGTGAGGACGTATGCGTAAGATATCGTTACGGGACTGCTATTGCCATTGCCACATAGTGCCTCGACCCAATAACGACGACGATGACAAAGTAGCTGGCGCGTATACCTGCGGCGAACTGTCACGGGCGCCATGTACATATTGTGAATATAACGGTCCTCATTGTTAACCATGGCTCAACTCATCCGTTCAACCACCACGCAACAATGTTACGGATAACATTATGCGCTCGTTTTCACGCAGCTATGGCAGCTTATATTTTATGCAGCATTAGGCTGAACGGTTTCGCATGGTTTTGTTTAGCTTGTGTAAGTGAGACATTAGTAGATACGTTTCGCCTTTCCAAAAATTAGGCCAATTTTTACCAAGGAGAGTTTGTTTGTCCTTATCATTACATATTTATTATGCTAGTCGCAATGCACTCATTTGGGCTCAGATTGCGTATTCCAAATACTTTGTGCACAGAGGCCCTGCCCTTACCACGTTACAAAAGTGGTGTGGCCTTCATTCGATCCTAGTAAAAGTTTTCCGCTCAATTTGTTTCGAATAATTCCAAGGAAAAGTTTTTCTGAAATAAATAAAAAATAATATATTCGTTGGCCAGCTGGGCCTTGGACACAGCCCGCAAGCACAAGCTCCCTGAATTTGACCTCTAGGCCCAAAGGGGCGAACAGTGGGTACCTTCCGCATGTCCACATTATAAAAACGCAAAGGGACGTCGTACATGTCATGCGGGGGCGCTGTGAAACCAAGCTTCATAAAACAAGCCTTCGACAGGGCTCTGGCTGACCACACCCAATTGATTCTCGGTACATAATTGTATGTTCGGATCTGTCTCGAACATACAGAGATATGCTGACAAGCTGAGTACACCATTCTTACTGCGGGATCAGTGACGAGTTCTTGCACCTAAATACTCAGTTTTTATTGTGTTTACGAAGCACACCTTTGTAAAAATGAAGGCTTAGCGCAAGCACAGCAAGGTTGGAGAGAGGACGAGACGCGTTATTTCCACAACCTGTTTAGTAAGCATTTGATCATTGCCGTCCTAACCCGCCATTTCAACTCACAAGGCATCGCTCCCAACTACAAATTTTACCCGGGTCACATTAAAACCAACAAGCCAGAGTATATTTGCTTTATTAGCGCCACTAAATCCAGCCGCAGAAACACCATGCACTTCTTCTGCGTCTCCGGGAGTTACCATCCTGTGTCGGCCCAAGGGGGGTCAATTCGTTGTCAGGGTTTCTATTCCCTTGGACTCACGTCACATCCGATCCTTGTTCCATTTTGTAAAAATTCAAATACAATGTTTTTCTTGGTGCCGGGAGTTCTTGCCAGAGATGTAAAACCAAATTAAAAAGAAGCCGCTGCTGTAGAAATTCAATTACCAATTTGAAGCAAACACGGTTTTAGGCAAAGACATTCTTCAAGGTGTCATGAATACAAAATACAGGATTGGTTCAATAAAAAGCCTTTTGTTTTGATGACAGTGATGGCAATTTAACCACAGACTTCATAAATATATTGCGTATATTAGGAAATCGTGCAAGTCGTTGGCGACTCCCTAGCCAGTTTTGAGCAACTGCTCAATGACGTCACAGAGTCTTGCTTGTGCGATTGGTTGCCGCCAACCTGAACTACCCCCGAGGAGCATGAAAGGGCAATTGCAGTGGGACCTCTAGTTCAGTTTTATTGTGTCACTGGAATGCTAATTTCAAGTCAACACCCCTATACTGACGTTTTATATCTTAATCCTTTAGGGGCTTGCGCTGTCGGCGTCTCCACTCGTCATCGTCTCTTGTGGTCACAGTGCTAAGGCAGCGGGACAACCGTTTTCCAACGCACCACGCTAGAACTTAACGGACACTCAAAGAAAAGTGTATAATAAATAAAACCGGTTCCAAATATGTACCATGATTTAAAGATTTCTGAAACAGTCCCTGTCGGCAATTGTCATCAAACCCAAGCAGAAGCTGTATGCATAGGGGTTGTAATTTGTGTTCTACTCGAACACCCACCACCTCTCAGGGCTATATTCAATCTGGCCCGGCGGTCGTGCAAAGCACAAAAAGGAATGTTCACCTTGTGCCGGGGACTCGTTGATCACCGCGGACGAGCTCCCAGGACGAGGCGCAAGCATTGCACTACTCTCACGTTGACCCCTCCCACTACCCCAAAGTGGGGCAGATGGGGAATGCAAATTGCTTCAATACAGTTAAACGCAAGAGAGGGAATCACCCCCTCAGAAAGCGCCGGATTGTTCCTCCCACATTCACTGCTCCGGCGCCCAATCAGCGCGCGTCCTGGTGCAAGAGATAGACTCACATTCTTTGAATGCACCTGTACCCTGCATGTTTTGCCCATCCCCCAGTTTCGCGTTACTTAGATAACCGTTTTTTTTTATTACTGACCTATATTACGTTACTCCTGCTAAACCACGTCATGAAAGCGCGAAATTTGAATGCTTTTTACATATTCGGCGCTTTTCTTCGTTCAAAACGTCTTTTGCGGCTGGAATGGAGCTGAGTGAGTCGCCGAAGCCTAGTTCTTTAGAACAAACGAAGTTGTATTCTATTCATGGCCCCTTTAAGATCGTCTTGCGGTAGAGTCGTGGTAACATAAAACAAGTTTCTGTAGACAATAAACTTTGCTTCTTAGTCAAATGGAGTACGTTTTCCTATAACTTTTGTATGTAGGATGTTAGAAAACATATGTATTTTCAGCCACCTAAAAGAATGCTTTCAAATATTTTTTTATACCGGCATGTACCTAGCTAAGCGTTGTTTTCACTCCGCAAGTAAAACCGTGCTACATGCGCTCACATAAGTCATTTTACGGTACCTAATGTAGTCGCTCTCGTTTAGGCGGCGAGATGACGTCTTAAATCCCGAGGCGGTTTTTTTTTCTCTCCCAAATTTACAGGGAGTTCGTGCAATACAACAATGTTATCATGTTTAGGATACGCAGCATCGTAATTTTTCGTTATATATTGGTTTGATTATAGGACGCAGTGCTCCATATCGGGAGCATACCAAGATACCTCCGTTTCAGAGTAAGTGTTTAAAAAACTCAAGTTTGTTACATTATTTACGGATGTGGTTACGTAGACATTCATTTTTCTAGAAATGTCTTAACATGATGCAGTTTGCTTGTACATTATGTCTGTGTTTTCCTCTTACGACATAACCTATGTACGATTGGCTCCTTTCGTACGAGTTACATATCCATTTAGTGTTACACCGCCATACACAAACACCACTTTAGGGAAAATTTGAGATGTCGGCAAATACAGCCTCATACAAAGTTCCACCGCAAAAGACACAAAAAATTTAAGCTTTTTTTTACTTCTGGAACAATCCAGAAGCTTTGAACACACAACGGTGCACCATGTATCATGTATATTTTTGCGCACATTGTATCTTGACACTAAAATCATCTCAGCAAAATGGTATTTTCGTACCTGGCACCCAACAAAAACTTTTTTTATGAATTTTAGAGGTTACAACACTCATAAAACTTGAATGTCGGGTAATGAAATAACTTTAACCACCGAAGAATGAACCCAAAGAGCATAAATTTGGATCAAGACACGTTTTTTTTTATCGCTTATTTTACCTGGCTTTACGGTGTTTTTTTGCTCTCTAGGCGGACGATTTCACGCTTTCGGTCAGCGGAGGCAGGGACGGTCGCATTCAGAAAATCTTACAGTAAGGCATCGAGGCGGTCGAGCGGTAGGTAGTTCTCCTGGGACTCAGCTGCTCCTCGCAAAAATCATAATTTATGCTCTAGAGGCCTGATACTAGGGGAAGGCGTACAGACCAAAACCGTCCCGCTGTGAAGATCTTCGGGAGTGGAGCGCAACCCATGCCCACAGGGTACGTATACGGGTGTTAGGTGAAGCGCTCAGTCTGTGGTTACGACGACGACGACGGCGTCGTGGACACATGCAAGTGAAGGGATTGTCCTCATTTTGGCAGGGCCGAAAAAGAAGAAGTGGCAGGCCACACGAGCCCATGACGGTGAACGCGAGTGGCCTATGAGAGCCGGCCACAACGAAGCGGTGACGAGGACAGACGGGAACGAGAAAACATGGCCATTGCAGTGGGGGAATTTGGAGAGGACGATTCGAAGAGAGCGCCGTCGAGGTGCAAATCGAGAACTCATTGGGTATCGGGGACCCAAGCTCAGAGGGATCTACCTGACGCCAAGGCCTCCACTGACCGGCATCCTATCCCACAGTGGCCTGGCTCGTGGCAGGCACACGCGCTGCTTCGTGCCCCGGTCCTGAACGACCACGGCCTGGAGATCATCGTCTACCGGCTGCTACGGGATGCCGACTGCCCGCGGCCTTCCGTGACGTGGCGCCTGGTGGTGACCAAGATCCGGCCACGACCACTCCTGCAAGTGCCGTTCCCGGAAGAGGAGCGACGGAGCTGCTCCGTCCACGGCCCAGTACGCCAGACTGCCCGACGCGAGCCTCAGCGCAACGCAACGCGGCACCCCGACGCCCCGAGTACTACGCCACGTCACGGTGAACTCTATAAACTTTTCTGTGGCACTTTTCTGGCGTTTAGATTTATAGACTTTTCTGTGCATTAGTTAGACGTTTTGGGGGTTTCTTGATGTCGCAATCGTAGACTAGTTATTCCTTTTGGGTTTTTGTTAGCTCTATGGTAGTCTCTCGTCTAATTATTATTTTCTGCGTCGTGCTTTGTTCTAGAATACATGTTTTCTTTGTAACCTCTCAAAGCGCCCTCGTTTGATTAACTGGTGACAGTGGCTAGCTACAGTCGGCACCGAACACACCCTATTTAAGAACCTGCACACGGGGTTTTCCCTCCCTCCTCACAACGGGTTCTGGGTGTAGGAATACCGGAAAATGGCCGCACTAGGAAAAAGCGTCCACCTATGGCCTACTGCACTAGACCATGACCGCATTAGGAAAAAGAGTCTTTCAAACTCGCAGACTCATATCGCGAATCGCTTACCGACATTACGGTATGAAGTAGTACGGTATGCAATCTCGTGCGATTAGTTCAAAGCTTCGTCCTCAGTGGGATAACGTTCGTCACCCATTTCCTACAACTCAAAAAAGACGAAGAACTCAAAATTGACGCCCTAATTATACGGGCCTAGGTATCTCGATCACTGCTCTGACAGAACTTTTCAAGGCACGAAGGCTTCACATCACCTACAGTAAACTAATCGAGGCTCAAAGGCTAGCTACAGACACATGGGCGAGCATCTTTTCGGCTTCGTGGCGATCAAATACCCGCAAACCGGCACACACAATGGACCCTTCTCTCCCGAAATGCGCAAACAAATTTACACCCCAACGATCCCTAAAAACATACCCTTGGTACCCAATTCGGAATGCAGACAGACGCGCCCTTGAGGGAGAAAGCCCTGCATAAACGATTCGGAAATCTGGAGGACGTAGTTTACGTGGACGCGGTCGATTACCTCGGTCGCGCTGCGATCGTCCTGGTGGTAGTCAGCCGACAGGGAAATTTTATACCCTCTGGGACGGTCCGCACGAGCGACCACAGGTGGGCAAAGAGGCGGTCAATGCTTTGCAAATTACTACCTCCGCAAAAATCAATTACATGGTTAGCAACTCAAACTGCTATCATAAAATCCTCAAGGGGGCGCATCTCCCCAGAGGCGCCTGTAATTCTAAAACTCCACTTCACAGTATTGAGTGGTCTGGGGAGACGTATCTATTATGGGCACCTGAACACTCCAGATTAGGTACCAAAGAATACGCGCATGACACCGCTTGAAAATTTTCAATTCGAGCTGGCGATGATCAGAGTGCACAAGTCCTCATGGGACATGAACACTGGACATGGGCTCATGTCCTTTAGGAACATCACTCATCCCTACTGGCAAGAGTGGGCCCCCTCATTACTACTGGCAAGAACGAGTTCGCTTCCCCCCCCCCAACTCATCCTACCCTCAGTAAATTTCAATCCGTGGCTTGCCGACTTCTGCAAACAAACTCGTACCCCAACCACGTAGCCTACAGTCACTCCTACCTCGGGAATTATTCTGAAATGTGCCTTCGGTGCAAGGACAGGGCAGACCTAGCACACATGCTATGATCATATCCACAGGCGACGACTTTAGGTGGAACAATCGCTAGTGTAGAGCAATGGGAGACCGTATTGCGCAGCTCTGACACAGCGGGTCAAGTCTGGGCCGTTCAGCTGCCGAACACACTGCCAGAGGCCAAGAGCTCTTCGCTGACCTATAGGATAACTGTCGGTCATACTATAAAGTTATTCCGCTCTCTCTCTCTCTATCTCTAGAATTCGCGCCTGATATATTTCCGTAATGGCAAGCATACAGCCAGCAGAACATCAGATTGATGAGTTGAGCCTGGCCTGCCGTACTGAATCACACTACCCCGAGGATAAGGTAATTAAGTTGGTATTTCGCTGTGTTGAATGTTAATATCATTGTAAAAATAACATACTGTTTGTACACATTCTCTGACTAACAAATAAAAGTTATCGGTTAATTTCCTACTACGCTAAACCATGACGGTTGACATCACAAGAAGAAAGTTTAGGCATTGGTGGTGTTGTCGGTCAAATAAACTATAACTTTCATTTCAGGCGCTAGAAAGCACAATTAGAAGAAGTAATTCTATGCCTTTACACAGATGAGTGTTAAAGAGATAAACTTACTAAAATTCCAAGCTCAACCAGCGGTCGTCTACGTCTAGCTTAAGAAACATTGAGACCACTAATGCTGATGTGTCCACCGATTTTCTGGTTTAGACAGATTAGAAATGTATTTCCTATAAACTGCCAAACAGTTGCCACATGGTGTTCGAAATACCTGTAAATTTGAATGTGACAAAGTTACTCAATGTTCATAAAAGAAAATGGCAGCCTATGTTTTAACCTCGCATGCATTAAAATTGGCTCATTAGGTACAGTGCAAATGCCAATGTATATTTGGTAATCAGAAACACCTGTGTTAATATAGGAATAATGGTGCAAATGGAATATTTTGCGCTTCGACACGTTTTAAATAATGATACGTCACCTACGAGGTTGTTTTCTCAGGTATTGGGAAGTGAGGCTTACCGCAAAGTAGACAAATTGTCTAGTTTGTCCTTTTGCCTGAAGCTTGACCCGGTATTGTCCTTTTTTTAAGGGTCCCTTGATATCAAGTACTTCCCGCAGGTTAAAGTCCTCCTTCCTTTAGGAACACAGATAAGTCATAGTAAAAATGCATAGCAAAATCTCACATTGATACAGGTAGTGCTGCAGCACTGGGCAGGGCAGCACTGCGGCATGCGCGTGGATAACTCATTCTTTTTTTTCATTTATTTGTTTATTTTCGTTACCTCAAGGACTCCATGAAAAAGGGGCATTACATGAGTGGTGGGTAAGGCACATATAAAAAAGAAACAGTAGTACAGTGATAAAAGAACAAAAATACAAGGAATGAGTTGCAAAGCAATATACAAGTTGCAGAATTTATATAGAACATAGCACCAAGGTCGACATAGCATAGTTTCGTATAAACGAGAATGAAGTCATGGCAAGCAGTGTTAGTTTAAATAGTCCAGGGTCGCTTGCTTGTACAACATATATACGTCTACAAGAAGAAGAAACGCTCAAAAATCAAACAGGGATTTCACCTAAAAGAACACTAAACCACGCATGAGTGTTCACCCATCCTCTACAATACCACAGTTTTGTCCTGACATCGAGATAAAACCACTTGAGAGCTGATAGAAGTGTTTCACATTAGAAGGTCTGGTGATAGATGTGTTAGAGCAACGTCAATTTTTATAACACGCAAAGAATAGTTTTATCTGTGCCACTCATTGCAATTGTAGCAGTTCGTTGGTATGACATGGTTTCGCTCTTTTAATGCCCTTACCCTTCAATTGTCGCGCACATTTCGGCATGTATTTATTTCATGTAAAACTTGACTTTTATGGTTTCATCTTGGGCAAGATGACCGCACAGCGGGAGATGTTGCATGTACATAGTGGTTTATTTTAAATAAACCAAAAGTTGCGTGTTAGCACACTGTCGTCACTGTTTTTTTTCTAATTCCATTCCTGTTGGGTTAGAGCTTCCACCTTCGAAATTAAATGGAACAGTCGGTTCCCCATGGCATTGAGAGCCCCCCTTTTATGCATGTTACGGCTGAAACTGTAACAGTGTACAATTAAAAGAAAAAAATATTTTGCTCCAGCGGACACATCCATTCGCTTCGCTCGTGTTGCCACACTTTGTCCTGGACCCTTAGTGTGTACAGCTCCCTACAGTGGCGCGGGAAAGACTACGTCGCATACATCCTTATATAACTTTTCCTGGTTACATTGGCCAGATAATAAAAAATAAAAAACGGTTTGTAGCAATTAAAATTGCAAAATAAAATTACTTTCAATATCCATAACCACCACTTGCCATGCAACTTTAAGAAATCACAAATTCTCGAAAAGCACGTATTAACTGAACTTGCTGTACAGTGCGTAGAAAAGGATCCGGTCAATCGCGCAAAAACAAAAACCGGTTTACTAGCTGCCGCACAAAGAGATGAGCCAGCCCTAGACCGCCGTAAAGGATTCGCCGAAACAAATTCGTCCTACTGCTCCCCTTCCAATCAGACCCCAACCAAATATAGCAAATCCGGAATGTTTATTCTGTACATTCAAAGATCAGCGAGGCAGTACTTGCATCACCAACCAAAGCTTTGCCACAAAAAAAGGTTGGAAGTCGTGGCTTTTCCGTTCACTGACCGCCCACTTGCTTTCAATTTTCGTCTTCTCTCTACTTCCTTTCACCTACTCTTGCCAGTAGGGCTCACTGTCGTGATAGTATTCCAGTGGGGTTCCCAAGTACTTTACGGAGGTGGTGACCCAAGGTACATAAGCAAAGGTCACGGGCGTTTACAGCCTATTTACCATGCCCAAACCCCAAAACTTTTCCCTGATTCAACAGACTCCCCGTGACCTCACCAAAATACTTGACTGTTTCTACGGCAGACGTTTGTCCCGTGGAAGCTATGTCGTCGGATGGCACTAGAGCCATGCCTGCAGCGATCAGCTAGAGTGCCGTCGGACGGCACTCTAGTCAGTGCGTTTGACAAAAAACAGCACGTAGACGAGGACACCAAAAGGAAAACACAAGAGCTCATATTTCTGTTTTCCTTTCTTCGCCATTGTCTATGCGTGTTTTTTTTTTGTCAAAATTTGCGCAGTCTCAACTATCTGATTTGCGGATCTTGAGAACTCCAGACTTTTGATACCATAATATTTTACTGATCAGGCAGCTCAGTCGAAGAACATAATTGTAACACTGACTGCGGCAGCAGCGAAACAAGGCCAAATGTGCCCGCATTCTGTGCAATGTGATTTATCCATCCCATTCGTTCCTAATTTGAAGTATTTTATTGGGATGTCATTATTTCCCACAGTGGCGTAGCCATAAATATTTTTGGGAGTGCCGTGTGCCACGTGTAACTATAAAAATAAATAAATCTTGCGGCAAAAGATCACTCATTTTTCTGCTTTAGTAATGCCTAAGGGTTACTTGATTTGACGACTGTAATAACTGCACAAAAACACGGGTACACAGTGTACTCCAAAGAACCATATATTAGAAAAAACCAGCGCTTTCTTTATTTTCGTTTTTAAATTTAATATAACCACGCGGTGTGGGAATAGAATGGGCAAAAAGAACCCTGAAAGGTTGCGAAGGGCAGATGCAGCGCTCAGAAAATTTGGGGGTTCTAATGACAATGGAACACCCCCATCTGTCTACGCTCCTTATTGCCCATGCATATATTCAGCATAAGAATAAAATTTCTTTTTGTTCCACTGAAACGAAAAAAACCATCAGTGGAACAAAGACATTTATTACGGCAAGTCGCCTTTTTTGGAGAGAAAAAACGAAATGCATTACAAGGGGCTTTCGCAGAGACTTGCCGTCGAAAAAGCACATGGGCTAGCTCCGCCGCGTGAGTTTCACTTCGATCATTGCTGCTGGTGATCGGTGCCGACCACAACGTAGAAGCTGAAACATCAGGTCTACTTCTCGCATTAAAATATCTACGCAGAAAATACCGACACACAGCTTGAATGATACGAAGAGTAAAGCACGCTGCGCAACCAGCGCAGCTACGCAGGCCACTCCGCAAACGACAGACGGGCTCCGATTCCCCCTCACGGTGCACCTTGAGCAATCCTGGTGACGGTATTGGCGACACCGCGGACCCGAACTTAAGCTGGAACCAACCATGGCGATGTGCTGTAAGGTGAAGGGTAGAAACCAAAAACGATGCCCGTAGGAGCCCATGTCAAACTCCGGCGGTTGGGCTACATGTCTGTACACCAAGCAGGGAGCTGCAGGACCTCTTCAGCTATCAGGGTAAGGCTGACGAAGGAAGTACTCCCGTCCCATGCTTTATACAATAGCTTATGGTAGTTTCTCGAACCCCCCAATAATCGGCTTCCCAAAAGTTGTCGCACCGAAGTACTTGCTTAGGAGAAGGCAGAAGATTTTCATAAGCATCTTATAGTTCATTCCACAGGGGACACTCTCTTGGCAAGAAGTCTGTAATTTAAATTGGCCAAATGCATTGAGTCTGTTGTCGATTCAGACTCTGATGCTAAAAGCTTTCATCCGGTGACCTACTTTTTTAAGTAAAAAGAAAAATTCAAAGCGAAAACCTTCTGAAACAGACCACGTTGGCGGACCTGCCTGTTACTGTGACTTCACATAGAACCCCCTACTCCTCTCAAGTAATCACCTCAGAAAAGGACTTAGGGTCTGCGACAGAGGTGTAACTCCTTGGGGCGCTTCAACCACAAGCAAATTGTAATCTGGAGAGTAAGTGAAGAAATCCCAACAAAGCATCTTGTACTTACATTTGATTTCACAACCACACCCGAAAACGTCAAAGTGGGCTTCCTAATCGGCAATGTACGACCATATGTCCCTAGTCCCAGGCGATGCTTTCAGTGCTAAAGACACGGCCACGGAACTCTACCGTGTCGAAGAAGGCTGACTTGTCCTAACTGTCGAGAGACTGACCGTTCGTGGGATGATTGTCGAAACAGCACAGTGAAATGCCGGAATAGCAGTGACCCACACGCTGCTTACTCGCGAAACTGCCCGAATTCAAAGACGAAAAAGAAATTGTACAGATGAAAGTAACCGAAAACATCACCTTTGCTGAGGCACGCCAAAAGCACAGGCTGCTTTAGGCCACAACCTATGCAGACGCTGCCCGCCGGGGCATGGCGCGGCGTTTGGTTAGCACAGCGACACAGTGAAGTCTTGTGGCTGATGTGTTGCTGTCCCAGCCCCCGGCTGAGCAGCCACCTGCTACCTCCACAACAACTGTAGAGGCTGGGGGGCATCTCTTGCCGGACTGCCTTCGGTAGTTCAGAGATGCCAGGAATCGCCCAGCGTGGCGACTCCAGCGCATGTGGTGATCGGGATCGCCGCTGGGAGCTCTCCCGCTCTCACTGTTTCCTCTCCACCAGCCCTAGGGACACCTGAGGGCACGGGGAAGATGGACATGGGAGTGCCCCAAGCAGTGCCCATCCAAGCCCCACCGCCTGCTCCACCCGCCGCGCTGGCGGCTGGAACCGAATGCACCCGAAAGGGTACCAAGTCCAGGGGGCCTGGTCCGGCGGACACCCCCTGAACATCTGATGAGAAAATGTACGACGGACCATTCCTGCCTGCATCGCAGCGCAAGGAAAAGGCTGCGGCATCTAAACCAACAGAAAAGCTGAAGAAACCTGCCCCAAGAATACAATCCGAATAGAGAAAACTTGAACCAACACGCACGTTCCACTAGCTCTTAAATGTACATAATTGGAAAAGAAAATATTATGCAGTGGAACTGCAGAGGCCTCCTTAAAAATCTTGATGATGTCGACGAAATATTGCATTACAATCAGCCTAGTGTGATGTGACTACAAGAAACACATTTGAACTCCAAACACACAAATTTCTTGAATAGTCACAAGGTATTTAGGAAGGACAGTGATGGTGGTGGTACATCTTGAGATGTTGTGGCTGTCATTGCTCGAAAATCATTGGCATCTCACCCTATCCAAGTACAGACTGTCGTTGATGTTATTGTAATTAGAACCATATTTTCAAGAGGCTAATAACAGTGTGCGCCATCTACATTCCTCCTGATTTCCATCTTTCAAGCTTCGATTTCGAGGGCCTTCTAGATCAGATGGCCGAACCTTTCATTCTTATAAGCGACCTCAATGCACACGACACTCTTCGGGGCTCTCTCCACATGGATGGCCGAGGTCACCTTACCAAAAAATATCTAACATCTTCGGGAGCATGCCTATTGAACAAAAACAAGCCTACATACCATATTATACGACATAACTCTTATTCAAACCTTGACTTGGCTATTGGCTCTGCAGTTTTCTTTCATCGCTTGAGTGGGAAGTTGGCACTAACCCATATGGCAGTGACGCCTTTCCTACCTCCCTAACATACGTAGAAAAACGCCTTAACCGTTCGCCTTCTCATTGAAAGTTTATAGAAGCAAGAGCAAGCTGCAACACATTCACAGGGACATCTCAACTACACTACACATACATGACGCACTTACCTGTAGAGAAGGCAACCCAGCTGGTCACGGCGCACATTCTCGCCGCCGCCGAAAAGTCGATTCCCTAGGGCTCTTTGACCCAGCGCAACCCGAGCAGGCCCTGGTGGAATGACGACTGCAGGCGTGCTCGGGTGGCCCAGAACGAGGCGAGGGGCATCCTTCGTAGATACCCCACAAATTCTAACCTTATTGCTCTCAAAGAGCCAAGGCATGTGGTAAGCGTGTGCGCCGTGAGGCAAAAAGATAGCTGGCGCGCCTTTCTTACATCCATAAATTCATAAACAGACACCCACGAGATATGGACCCGAATACGTAAACTAATACGTAAACATAAACTAAACACACACATAGCCTGCCCGTGGTTAGCACTATTGGAGACACACTGAAAGGTCAGCCTAACACACTTGCACAACACTTCTAGCACCTGTCTAGTTCTGCACACTACACAAACACTTTGATGCAACGCAAAACATCTGCCGAAAAGAAGCCTATACGTGACAAGAACAAGTCAAAGCCGGCATATAACTCTGAATTTACACTCCATGAGCTGAAGATTGCTCGTGCCACTGGTAACCCACTTGTAACTTCGCCACTTGTAACGTCAGCTCCAGGTGCAGACAACATTAGGTACTCTATGATTGAAACGCCAAACGCAGACACTCTTGAGACGCTTCTACACCTATACAACCATTTATGGCTTTCGGGGCACCTTCCAAGGTCTTCGAGAGAGGCCATAATTGTGCCTTTTCTGAAAGAAGGAACGAGCCCTTCTTCTCCCGAAAGCTACAGACCCATTGTCGTGACAAGCTGCCTGTGGAGGCATTTCAACCGGTGGCTCATGTATTTTCTTGAGTGCAATGGTCTTCAAGAGAGCAGCCAGGCAGGTCTCCGGGCACGGCAATTCACAAATGACCAGCTTGTTGCTATAAATTCTTACATTAAAGCTGCCTTTATACACAAAGAGTACTGCTTGACGATATTTTGACGAACGATATTGACGTCGAAAAGGCATACGATACGGCATGGCGTTACAGCATTCTTGCAGATTTAAATCCTATGGTGTTACAGGTAACATGTTCAACACTCTTGATAGTTACCGGTCCAAACGAACATTTTTTGTCAGAGTCGGGTCGGCGCTGTCAAGAGTTCACATTCAGGAAAATAGCGTGACTCAAGGCGGAGGTTTGAGCTGCACGCTTTTTATCGTCAAGATGAATTCGCTTTGTAAAACATTGCCTCAATCGGTCTCCTGTTTTGTGTATGTTTATGATGTACAAACATCTTTTAAATCTTGTAATATATCTAATAGTGAACGTCAAGTCCAGCTTGGGGTAAAGAAACATTCTCGCTGGGCCGAAGAAAATGGTTTCAAACTAATCTCGCGAAAAGTACCTGTGCCGTATCCTCAAGGAGACGCGGAGTAAGGCCCGATCCTGAAACAAACTTGAATGGTGACCTAATTACCGTTAAAAAGGAACACAAGTTCTTGGGTGTGGTGATTGACGAAAAACTCACATTCATCTCTCACATAAGAGAACTCGAAAAATGTCTAAAAACAAGCAATATTCTGAAAGTCCCATCTCACCAATCATGCGGTGCAGATAAACAATTCTTGCTGCGCCTTTATACCGCTTGGGTGGGTCTCGTTTGGATTACGATAGTGTTATCTGCGGGTAGGCAACAAACACAGCGCTAAAAATGTTCGACCCAGTGCTGCAGCTGGGGCTTCGCCTCGTGTGGTGCTTTCCGTACAAGCCCTGTCCAACGCATTTATGTGGAATGTGACAAATGGTGCGCAGAGTACCAGTGAACTTATGTTGACCTTTATATGCTTGTAAGGTATCATCAATTGGCAATCATCCTTTTAAACCTGTTTTTAAGAATACATCCACAGCACAGCTCTTTTGATATCGCCCATCCGTTTCTGTTCTTTTCTCACAGATAATGAGAGAAGAGGCGGCTTTACCTAATGTCTTCGTCTTAAACAACTTCCATTCATCTAGCATTGATTTTATAGCACCATGGCACCTTCTCACTGTGTCGTGTGACTTCTCTTTCATTCAACTTGATACAAAATAGGCTACCGAGAGATGGGATTCTGCAGCACTTCCTATTCCTGCAAGAGAGCTACCAGTGCACAGAATTTTACAGCAACGCCTCCAAAGCTGCCTCCGCCGCGTCGAGTGCTGCGCACGAACCCAATTTTAAAGTTTCTGAATCCACGAATGTAACTTGTAGCATCTTGACAGCAGAGGCTTAAGGAATCTTTTTTGCTGTGAATTACATTTTGTAATGTCATATTCCAAAATCTGTCATTTACACTGATTCACTGAGTGTCGTACGAGCGTTATCAACCCGAAATAAATGCAAAAATTACATCAATGTTGTCCTTAGGACAATTATGTCGGAATATGGCGCAATCCTTGAGGTGACTGTTTTGTGGGTCCCAGGCCACTCAGGCATCACCGGAATTAGGACGGCAGAATAAAGGGGTCCTGAAATACCTTCCGCCGATGCGTGGATGTACATGTAACCAAATAAAGCAATGTAATAGCAATCTCCTCCCGCCAGAATTTTGTTAAAGCGATTAGTATTAGCTGAGAAATCGCAAATAAAAAACCGCGCATAATCGTAGCGCCGCGTTTCCTCCTCATTTCAACTTACTCTCCGCTGTTGACGGTGAGCGAGCCTTCCCTCCCATGATGCTGCGCTCCTCGGCGGTGACGTACTTCCGCTATTGCGCTGCTCACACTGCCGTCTGCTACGGGCAAGCTTTGTTGACACCATGAATCCCGCACTCCGCTCAAGGCTGGAAAAGCGAACGAAAAATCTGGCCGCATGTGTGCGGCGGCCTGGCCTTGCCCTTTCGCGGTGTACGTTGCTGCAGAACTTTGCTATCGGCGGCACGTGACTTTTTATCGGCGGCGAACTCGCAGCCGCACGGGGAGGATTGTGCGCTCGCTCCCTTGGATGCACCGCGCACTGTTTATCCAAAAAGCGCCGTATCAGATGTGGCCCCGCTGTTGACGGGTGTTATTTTGTGGCGGTGGTAATTCCTGCCGGCGGCATGTGAAAAAGACATTTTAAACCGATACAAACCGATACCGATACAAACATTTTAACCCGTGCACAAAACGCCAGTTCAGCTTGGGGCGACGCGTGGTGGAGAGCGGCAACGTTGGCAAAATATGCTCCGCCGCGGCTCTGAGCTTTCTAGCGCTGGAGCGAGCACCATTTCTTTGACAATATCAAACATCGGTTGCCCTGGCAACAAGGCACAAACCGCTCTAGAAGTCAGTTACGGTTGCGTGATCCCGGTTCAGCTTGGGGCCCCACCTCGCGGCATATGGGCACTGCAGGCATACTACTCACTCCCATTTGGAAGTGCGAGATGCGTTTGGCATTACAGGAGGTGATGGTGTGTGTGTTGTGGACGCCTTTGTTTCGCGATGAAATGCGACGTTGTGCTTCTGCGGGTGGATAGTGCTTCCCATGGTCTGGATTATCTTTCTCGAGCGGCGTACGACTCAACCTCGCATGGGGTATGTGCAGTGTGCGTGGCTAAAAGCCATCTCGGCTTGTGCGCCAGAGTTAAGTGACTTGCTGTTCGTCCCCGCAAACCGCGCGCGAGGTGAGTGCCGAATTTACGTGGGGCAGGAGGAGGCAACCATCGTCTGTCAATCGCGGTTCGGACTTGCAACGCATGTTGTGACGTTGTGTTCGTTCGAAACGCATCTCTGGATTGTTTGGAAGTTGAATAAAATGTATGCGTCAAACCCGGGCATTCGGCTCAGGGCGTTCTCTGCGATTGCACGAAAGAAGTGCCACGGGGCTTCAACGCTTTCTTTATGGAACGTACTCAAGTAAGAGAATATCCATGTAGCGTTATGGCCCTGTTGCAATCAATACAAACGGTTAAGCATTTGTTTACACTTGTTTCGTTTGTCGTAAAATGTTTCCCAAACACTCCGGCACTCCGCTGGCAGATCAGCCGGCGAGCCGACGCTGAGCAGACGACTCATCTCTTTGCCGGAAGTGCGTGAAAAAGTCGCCAATAGCAGGATGTCTAGCTCATGACGAACATCTGGGAATCGATGACGTAGACATGTGAAGATGGCGGCGTCCAAAAACACGAAGGGAAGGGTGAGAAAAAAGCGACAAACTTTGCAACAAAAGTGTGAGCTTTCCGCTGCGCGTAAAAGAGTAATACTTGGCACAGATGATGTTGACGACCCAATCTAACGATTGCGCTAGTCAATTTAGTGTGCTCAAAACGCCTTTCAGAGCCCCTTTAAATGGCCGCTGCTGCACTCACAAACACCATGCACATAAAAACAGTACCCTACACCGACTTCAAACCACACATAAAACAACTACGTAACGCATGTCAAAAACATTGGAGTGAAGAGACAGACAACAAACTGCATATTGTAGAACCCCACTTGGGGTGATACACAACCGATTCACACAACTAACACACAGAGGTGCCCTTGGCAAGGTTACGGATAGGCCATACACATGTAACACACTTCCATCTGGCCACGGGATCCCCAAGACCCATGTGCAGTTGTGTGGAGAGGGACAATGCGTAACACACATACTCATTCAATGCAAGGTACTTGACATAACATGACGCAAACACTTCCCACAACTATACACACGACATATTCCACAACACCCGTCATACTTCTTAGGAGACGAGCCCATATTTTCAATCACACGTGTTTTTGGGTTTCTTACAGACATAAAATTTTTACATCTCATTTTTTATCATGGATCTTGACAACCTGGCCCTTTAGACCAGTCATATTCATTACGTTGTATTTTACTTTATTTATTTTACAGAAATGTTTTACTTTTACTTTCATGTCGCTCTCATCAGATCACTGTTGTTTGGCGGTCTTTGTCCTCAGTTGGCCTTGCGCCATTTAAAATCCAAACATCATCACCATAAGCCTGCCCCTCATTCGCAGCGTTACCGCAGTGCTGCGGTCGTCGCATGTACTGAAGGGCGTTCTCCACCAGGGCGGCCGGCCTGGGTGAACACATAAATATACTTACATCGTGCTGGTGGCTCAGGGCTCATGACAGGCATGGCAGCCACACGGTGCACTGCTCCGGTGCCGCTAGCTACATCGGCTACTGCCGATACAAACAAGAAGGCATTGCTGCTTTTCGACATTGCGCCATCATTGTTATAACGGAGACACAGGTGGCATCAACAATGTATTGAAGAGAGGCACAGCCTTGCTGCCTCGCAACAACCACAACCATCGAGCACGGCGGCTGCCTCATTTTTGCTAGCGCACCGCAGTGCCATCCCCGATACAAAGGCCGCATTAAACGATCCACAGATGACGTACAGCCGGGTAACGTGATTACAAACGCTTCGCTGCACAGTGCCCCACGTGACAGGTCTCTTCGCGCAATTGTGACTGTTAAGTAAATGTTGCCGTGAGCTGCACCTCGAACCCAAAGCAACCTAGGATATTTTCAATGGTCAACCTTAAAAAAAACATGTAGAAATAGGTGTAGAAAACAAATTTATTAAAAATATAAAAGGACAACCCGCTAGAGCTCCAACCCAAGCCCAGAGCTCAAGTATCCAGAACTCTACCTCAACGCCACTCAGCCAGATCGGCGGATTGCTTTTACCAGAAGCTCGATCGAAAAGCGAGGGCACTGGTATTACACATGTCAGGTATGGTACCGTGGAACGAAGCGTTTGCAAACACACTGCCGGGAAACAATATCAGACAGCGCACGCGCAAACACCACAGCAGCAACAAAGCATCACGCCCACAGCAATACAACGCTCTTCATGGAGAACCGCAAGCTTCCTCCCAACTGTGCCAATCGTGCTAATAAAGGTAAGCCTACACTGTGGCGTACAAACGGGGAAATGGCGGTGCATTATTCAACTGAGAAGTTGATGCACTTACAGGTTACGCATATCCCATGGGAAGCCTCCGTAGGTAAGACGAAGAATTGGGTCCTCAAGGTCCTCAGTTGTCACAAGGTTGAAGGAGATGCTCGATATTGTTCCGTCTGGATCCTCAGCGTGAAGTCTGGGATATTCCACCCTAATCACAGACGTCCCGTCTTCATTTCATTGAAACGAAAAAAATGGATAGAGGATACAATGAGAAAACTGCACTGATTGCAGGCAACAGCCTTTTGCTTCTGTGATGCCTGACTATTCTTCACGCACACTGGTGATTTTCACGGGGTATAACCAAACAGGATTAGGCAATCATTCAAAAGCGAACACACATAGAAGGACACAAATTATGGTATTCAATGAATTTATCTGGATTTATTTCGCAGCAGGATCTAAGCATTGCAGTTGTATTTTCAATGAGCATGCATACTTACACAGGCAGTAAGATAATGCAAAGGTAAAAAAGCCTGTCGAGTGTGCTCAACCACATTTAAAAGCTAACCCCCCCCCCCCTACCCGCAAATGTCAATACAGGTTGTGAAAACACGAGACGAAATAAAATGTTGAAAATGAAGGCCAAGAAAACGTCCTCGCTTTATAATAGGTGTATACAATAATACAACTTAACAACGACAACAGAAGTTTCCTCTTCGCTTCATCACCGCAGCTGGCCGTACCTCCTCGCTGAGCACACAGTGCGATACTGCAGGTACATTCATCTTGGCACGAGTGGTTTTCGTGACTTTTCAAACTCATTCTGCTGACAAACAACTCGAGTAACTACAAACTGGATTAGAAAATGGAGATTATGTCACGCATTATATTATGCATTATGTCAGATTATGTCATGGCATGTTCTCTAATATACTCGCAGGTGTTCACGTCACATCTTCGTGGCGCCATCGTCGTCATAGGCGAGATGAGTTGCTGTTGTTCATAAGGGTGTCTGAGTATAGAATTTTGGTACATAGTGAGGATGCAGACTATTTCCTTTTTTACATGAGCTATGAAAATTTCTGGCATACAAATGTGACCCAATTGCCCTAAACAGTGTGATTATGTGCCTCTAACTCAATGGATGAGACGCAATCGTCTAGACAGTGTAAAGCGACCGCCTTGTTGTGATTAGCTTTAATAAAACAGTAGACCAGTGTCCAGCTTGGGAGCAAGTTATTATAGGTTGAGTGTTTATGGTGGCTGGTATCGAAATGGTGGTGGAAATATATTGAGGTGGCAGGAAATTGGTTTGGTGAGTACAGCCTCAGAGCACAAGGAATGACGTTTTATATGGTGTGAGAGACAGGCCAAAGTCGGGGATAAGTTTATCCATATCCGTCATGACAGCACCGTGTTTATAGAGTTCAGATTGCTGTATTAAGGTCATTCGGTTCATACCTCGATACCGTAGAAGGTATCAAGCTCGCTCTGGGCTCAGTGTTGGTCTGTATGGCAGTTATTGTCATAACAAGGTTAAAAAGAGTTGAGCCGAGTATATCACTGCGGCAGTCGTCTAGCAAGGCAGAAGACGCAGGGAGACAAGCCGCTGTACGTGCCCAGCGTAGTTGAGGCAGGAGCCTGGGGAAAGTTTCAAATGCAAGTTTGGGATTTTCGGTGAGACAATGCCTCAAGTTCTTTATGTATAGCTTGTGGGTTTGCGCAGATAACGAATTTCTTCAGGCGTGTTGTGAGAAGGAAGTCGGTATGTTGTCGAAAGCATGACCGTCTTTGGAGTCAGCTGCTCTGAGTAGCGTTGTGGTTTGGGTCGAAATATGCTTACACAGGATAAAAGTACGGACTTACTAATTTAGGGAAAGGGTGATTCTGTTGCAGGTAAGTCGTTTGACTGGTTCGCATAAATAGGGGTAAGAGAGCGACACCGCATCCCCATGTTTCAGTGTTACCTAAAATGGCTTAACCAAAAAGAAATAGCCCTTATGAAAATGAACACTTCCTTTGTCTTAACGTTTCCTGTGTTTCCCTTCTGTTGAGTTTTACTCTGAATTGACAAAAAGAAATAAAACGTCTATAGCCTCTGTATAGACTTTGGGAAACAGGAGTGTAATAATTACCTATCTTCTTTTGCATCGTTAAAAAGTAAATTGGTGTCGAACTAGTCTAAGTAGCTGCTGCTAAAAAGCAAACTGAACTCTTGTCTCTGGGCTGCCGAATATGGAAAGTAAAAATGGGCGTCCTAGTGTAAAAAGTGGTATTTAATAAACACATATATATAAGATATCTGCAATCTTTTTTTAACCTGATTGGCATAACATGGGGAATAGTGCAGTTTGTTTTTTGAAAGCAATCATTAAAATTGATTTGACACACCAATATACTTAATTGAAGCACCATAAAGCATTTCCTTCTGGTTTTTCTTTCAACAGGAAATTAAAAGTAAATAGCCTCGTTATAGACTTGGAAACAGGAAGTCATGAACTGCCTCTGTTTTTTCTCCAGTCTGTAAAAAGTAAATTGGTGTCGCACTAGTCTAAATGCCTGCTGCTAAAAAGCAAACAGGACCTTTGTCTCTGGGCCGCCACATATGTAAATCATGAATGGGTGCATGGTCTCATTATTTAAGCATTTCAGAGCCTCTGTAGGGAGGTCCCTAATAGTGTAAAAAGAAGTATTTATTGACACACATATAAAGGATGTTTGCCCGCTTTTCTTAACCGAGTGGCATCACAGAGAGAATAGTGCAGTATGCTTTTTGAAAGCAATCATTATAATTATTTTACGCACCATCATGCTTAATTAGAGCACCGTAAAACACTGCCTTCTGGGTTTCCTTTCAATTGACTAGAGGAAAATAAAAGTAAAGAGACTATGTATAGACTGTTGGAAACAGGAAGTCATGAACTGCCTGTTTTTGTTCAATATATAGAAAATCAGATCAGATCAGGCTAAGTCACAACTCTGAAAAAGTAAACTGCACTTTTTTTCTGTAACTTCGCACATAAGGAGCAAAAGTGTATACCCATTCTTGGTATTTAAGTGTCATTGTAATATATCTTCTGCCCCATCAGCGTATATTTTCAATCATATTCTAAACAGCTGTATCACCATTTTAAGCACCCTAATTACTTTGCAGGGTGGTCACTCAACTATCCGACATCATCGCTCTCAGTTAGTTCAGCTAGCACTATATCCCATAATTTCCCTCACTCGGCAGCAGTGAAAGTCACTTGGCTATCTTTCGACTTAATATACCTGGCTCGGGCAGTCAATCCGGAGCCCTCAACTACTGCGCGCCTCATCGCCTGTGTAGCGTCGGCGCCTTAAACTTCGTAATCAAACAAATCAATATCCCTCGCCTACATAACTGACGTTGTGAATACCGGGAACTGCCTACGATAACAAGTGTAGAACTGCAGTGTGTAATACCGAGGATCCTGCAATGAGCAAAGGCGCCTCTACGTTCTATCTAAAACAGGTGAAAACAGTCACTTCAAGGGAAAAGAACTCCCTACTCGTAAGTGTAAGAGACCCTTTGTCCAAGGCGCCGCCGCTCACTTTAACTGAACGAACAAACCAAGGAAAAAAGAAGAAAGACAAACTGAAGCGCTAAATAACCGGTCATCTTTAATGCACCGGCACACAAAAAGAAAGAACGAGCCTGACACTGCTTCACGTGACAACAAAAAAAGAGAGAAACCTAGCAAATTAGTGAGCCGGTGTGCCGCTTGTTACACTCAAAGCCACTCTCTCGCTAACAAAAGTATTTCTTTTAAAGATGTCAACGCGTTCGCGGACCATGTTTCTCAAACGCAAGTGCCTCGCAAATATCCTGCGCCCGCAAGCACATCCCGAACTTCAAAACAGTTTTGAAGGATTCGATTTTCCAGAATTCTGTCCTCTCTTCTGCTGCCGTTCACCGAACCGAAGAATGGTCCGAAGAGCGCGGGCACGCCGACACAAAATACTTGTGCCATCCTCCTGCGCACCCGCGGATAACCAGTTTCTTTGGTGCTTCGGACACCCTCCTATGCTAACCGAAAGTGACCGCACTGTCACGAATCTATAGTACGCTGCGTCGCCACGGCCGCCAGCGGCGCTAAGCGCCAACCTTGCGACTTGGCCGGAGTTCAGTGGCCTGGTATATAATATTACTGCTGCTAGAGGGGTTGGTAATAATTCTATAAAAAATAATCGTAAATATTAACATAGGACCCACAAGCGCTCGTCAGTTTTTTTAATATATTGTATCAATATTTTCACGCTTAATTTTCACAAGAATGCGTAGCTCTTGCATAGCCATCGCAAAGCGAGTTGAAACCACGCCAAAGTCACTTGTTCTAAATCCCGGATGTGCGGGGTCCGGCGTTGTGCGGGCGTTCACAGTGTTCTGTGCAAATTTACAGCTTTGTTCGTGTTGTTGGCGATTTATGTGCCGTGTGCGAATCTTTTCAACGAGCATCGAAGGCAAGACATTGGAGTGCAGCTGGCGATATATCAAATATATTGAAGGAAAAGCCATCGTATGCTCTCTTGTACCGCCGGTGAACATCATTTTTTTTGTGTGTCCGTGTTGGATCTGTGCGCTGTGCGAATTGTGGAGTTACCACACCTTGGCGGAATGTGTTAGCAACGCTTTGGAACAAGTCAAATTCACCACGCTGGGAGCACCGCCGGGAGCGACATTATATATATACACAAGGTAAGCTCATTTTTTCCGAGCGCTCCTGTACACCAGCCCAATTTGTTCTAATATCACGGGAGCGTCGGCCGTTCTTTGCCATCAGCGGCGTGTAATGAGCGATACGACAAACCCGGCGAGAGTAGCCGCATACGCATAAAGCAAAGGCCGCTGCTGTAGTCGTCCGCTAAGCTGCTCCAAGAGAAGACGGCCGCCACCGATTTTTTTATTCGCTTATCACACTACCCTCCAACCAGCCGCTAACGGTATGAAGAGGGCAAGTAAAAGCGATTGGTAACAGCAGTGCGGGGTGGCTGTGTGCTCTTGGAACAGCCTAGCAGACGACGGCAGCAGCGGCCTTCGCATGAAGCGTGTGCGTCTACACTCGCCGAGTTTGCCGTATCGCCCCATCATACGGCGCTGATCGACGGAACGGTCGATCCTCCCGTGATATTGGTAAAAAAATTGGGCGGCAGTACATTTCATCATGACTAACGTTGTACAGTCCTACCTGCATGGCTATACTGAAGACTTGGTTATTTTTCGCTGTATAAACAGTGTTCTCATGCCTGCCGTCTCGAGAGCGACCTAACAGGTATGATTTCACTTAATCCTTTCAAAAATACTGTACGTAAGTGTAACACACTGAAGGGGGATGCTATTGTAACGGCACATAACATTTTGACGTCAATCAGTATTTTACTGTCTTCCGCGTAGCTGTATTGCTTTCCGCAGAAGCTAGGGTGTCCGTAGAAGCTAGGGTGTTTGGCCCAAAAAACCCAAAGCATCTTTACACAAAAACATGTGCTTCGTAGTAAAAAACGTAGTAGACTGTACACTTTTACCATATATTAGTCTTTTACCGTAAAGTGCCAATCTTGTGCACGTATCTTTCTATGAATTTCTTATTTGCCAATTTTTGTCTCAGGTACGAGGTAGCTCGTTCTAGAAAATACACAGGTGTCAAACTTTGAAACTGTTGAATACCAGTTTTGGCTTAAGCACTTGCTCGACTTGCTGCATTCATTGAACCCTGCTATTGCTTCTAATCACAACCTGCTGACTGCCTTTCTCAGCGCAATTTTGAACAAGTTGAACTAAATGCGGGGTGAGTAATAGCAAAATCACTGAATAACATGTTGGCTGAACTGGCATCACAAGTGCCACTGACTGATGCTAGACCGTTATTGAGCGAGGGCTTAGTCAGTCTGTGGTGACTGATGATCTGCCTCTAAGAATTACTCATACGATTGGTCGGCATGGTATCACTATACTGTTTTAGTGCTGCTACTGTACAGGGAATCCCGCCAAGCAAAAGAAAAAAAAAGCTTTCAAGTTATTTCTCATTACGAGCAACTCTGCTATTTTTTCCCCTCATCAAACAAGACTGTTTCCTGTTCTCCTTGTGTGTAAACTGGCATCAGATGACCTTTTTATACGGAGACAGTCCTCTGACATTGTTACGATTAAGGTATTTTTGCCTAATCGTAACAATGTCAGAGCAGTCTCTTATGATTCGTTCAAGCTGCTACCTAGTGCTACTTATTTGGTAAACGTACTGCAAGGCACACACCATTCAGCGTTTCAATGGTGTGAAAAACTGGGAAGTTCAAGGTACAACATATTTCTTTTCTGTGACGTCCTTTCTTGGGCGTGTTTTCCCCTCACGTTCTTGTATTTGTTTTCCAATAGTTAGTAAGCACAAAGCATTATGCGCTCACATACTCATAAAGCCATTTGCAATGATTGCCAGGTGCAGTAACGTTAGTGTGCAGTACATTCTAACACTATTTTTTTAACAAAGGTTACAGTTTTATAAACCAGTTTACGCAAGTTGACAGTTTTGTAATTTTGTTTTGAGATATTTCAAGCATTAAAATTTCAAAAAACAAAATCCAAAGACTGACAGGTATGCTTTTGGACAGGTTTGGGGTTTCTCGTGTTAGGTAGTGGCTCAACCTGTTTTGATAAGCCTATGTGGATTTCTTTTGGGCCTGAGAGATGTGGAAGACACGATAACGGACCCATGCAGAGGATGTTGCGGCTTCCTGCCGGACAGATACGTTCCTCTAGATTTCAGGCGCTTATTGCGGACGGCATTCAAGTAAAGGCATTCCACTCCCTACCCATTGTAGAATTACTTGGTGTGGTTAGCTTGTACTAAGGCAATAACAGCTGAGGAGAACCTATACATTTTTTGAACAGCTGCCTGCTTGCCTTGCTTTCCAAAAAAATTGCGCCGATCCACCCTGTGAATGTGGTTCGAAAGCAAAGCTGTAAACGGCACCCAAAACGATTACCCATGCGACTTCACTTAAATTCACTCGCGTCGCTCTGCATTACGGAAACAAGAGAGAAGTGAAATGCACTTAACCACACCCCTTATTAGTTCAAAGAGATGTCCTTGGTAAGGTTAAATCAATGCATGATGCATGAACGGTGGTTGGTTGAGTTGTATTCGTGAAGGGCATGAGTGGAAACTTTTTTTATGAAATAAAAGCCAGCTCAACCCAGGTGTTAGACGATATCACTTCTCCGTCGCTGCCGCCGGAGACGGAGGCTACGAGATCGGCTGGAGATACGAAGGAGGTGGAGGAGTAGCAGGAGGAGAAAATACTTCTATTCGGATTTCTGAATGGCCGAGAGCGCTGCCCAGGGGAGTGGTTCCTTCTTCACTGGAGCCCGTATGCAGTCCGCGCCGCCTGTGCTCTCTCCACCAGCTGAAGCTGGGTAGGCAGAGAGGGGCTGGGCAGCAACATCTGCCATTGCACTTGTTGGGTAATTTACGGAAAGAGAGGAGGGTTCTGAGGGCTGAAGTTCCACACCCCGATTATGTAGCGGAGTGTATCTACTTCAAAGCAAAATTTACATTCAGCGTTGTAGCGATTGTTGTGCATTAAGTGAAAACGCGTCGGGTGTGGGAAGGAGCTGGATTGTATAAGCCGTAGGGTAGTTTGTTGTTCTCTGCAAAGGTCAGGGTAAGGTGAAGAAGGTTAGTTCTGGAGTTCGCCATGATGACGGCGTACCGCTGCCCTCGATGTTGGGAAGTGTCTGTGTAGGTAACTGCATGATCCCCGCCGAGGGTGGTGTTGATCGCGTGAGCCCGTGTTTGTCGGCGACCCTCGTCGTGTGAGGGGTTCATATTTCTAAGCAAAGGGAGCATATTTAGTTATTGTCGCCAAGAGTCCGGGAGTACATCAAGCGGAGTGGCATTCTGTGCTGCCCGGCCAATCTAGTGAAGATGCGGCGACCCGACGCAGTTATGCTCAGTCGTAACTTCTGGTTAGAAAGGTGGCCCTCTATCAACTCTTCCACTGTATTGTGGAGCCCCGTGCTAAGCAGGCTCTCTGTGGACGCACTCTTTAGAAGACGAGCGGCCTGCTCAACCGCCTTTCTAATCATTATATAAAGCACCTTTACGCCCTCCTCGCCGAGAATAAGACAAGGGTTGAAGTTGGTGATTCGCGAGAGGAAAAAAGCTTCAATTTAATCGAAAGGCATCGGATTCCTTGAGGCCTCACTTCTTGGTGGCAACTCGCCTGATACTGTGCATGATTTGATTTATGCTGTTTGTGAGGCGCTGCAAGGATACGCCACGCTTGGTGTTGGCCTGGAGATGTAGGCCCAGGATCTTGATGCTGGGGCTTGGAGTGATGGCATGGCAATCGAAGGGTATTCTAATGTGTTCCTTGGTGTGTCGTTTGGTTCGAGGGCGCACGACAAGGAGCTGTGATTTTTTACGTGAACACTGGAGGCCACAGGCTTAAGCCCAGTGGCGTACTAGAAAAGAGATGGCATGTGTTGGCGTGAGCTTCCATTAATTTTCGTACCTCCTAGCACATGCGCAATTCGCGTGCAGGGCAGCTAGACGTGCCGTGGGTGGAGCGCACAGCAGCGCGAGATGTCACGTGAATCTACCACGTTGCATTCACTGAGAATGCACGGGGTAAACCCGTTGGTGTGCTTGGTGAGTGCACCTCCTTTCGTCGCCGCTTATGCGTGGGCTCGTAGCTAAACCGGTAAGACCACAGGCTCTCGCTTTGTTATACCAGTAGTTCCAGGTTCGATTCCTGGCGGAGCCAGTGAATTTTTTTATTTGTTCGTAGGAGTTTTCTGGTGACACCAACGGTCGCGAAAGAACCCTTGGGGGGCAGAGATAGAAAGCTTTGCTTTAAAATACAAGCTATCTAACTTCTAAAATTGCAAGCTACTTAGACCAGCATGCTTAATGAAGAAGGGATGCAATCATCATTTCGTACTGTACTGGTGCAAACAAACAAGCCTGTTTCTTTGTGGTTTTGCAGGCTACACAGTGAAGTAGCCAAGTGGACCCTGCGAGGCTCCAGCCCTTCCGTGATGCTTTAGTGAGCAATAAAGCAAGCTTTTTCATAAAATACCTCACTATTTCGCTTGCTCAATGCACACCTTGATGACAGTTTTTGGAATATTTTTGCATTATTGAAGCAGACTCAGTATATGCTTAGTACAGTCAACTGAACTTTACTAGGCAATTGTTGAAAAAATCTTGATAAAATTAAAGTCAATTGGAACACAGAGGCCAATTTTTTAATGAGAACTCAATACAAAATTTCTATTCAAAGTTAACTGACTGTCAATAAAATGTACTCAGTAAAGTCAATTGACTTTCAATTCAATCTCATTAACCATTTTGGTAAGGGTGAGAATCGAGCGGGTTATAATTATTCGGTAGTCATCATTGCGTAAAGTAAAAAGAAGCTGAAAGGAAATATTTTTGAACCCTTCCATGTACCAACTATGACCCATCTGTGCTTCAAGATTACAGCTGCTCTTATTTCTGATTATTAAGTTATGGTTCTTAAAATTATACTTCAGGAAGCATTATCTTCTTTCTCTTTTTCCTTTCGAAGAGTACAGGGAATTAAAAGTCTATAGACTATATATAGACTATTGGACAGGCCTGAAGTCAAGAACTCCCTGTTTTTTTCTTCAGTATATGGAAAGTTAAATTATGATAATTTCGTAACAAGCAAGATTTTGCGCATTGTTGCTTGTCAACATTGCATTCATTGAGCAAAACACTTCATTTGAGGGTTTGTCAGGCACTAGACTCTGTCAGTGTGCTATGCTGGTACATCGTTTCTTGCCGCATCTATCAATTAGTGCACGAAGAATTATGTAAACTTTCTGATGCCCATAATTGTACAGTTGTCTCACAATCACCTCATACACTATGCACTTTCTGCACACTGTTTGCTCCTTCAAATGTTAAGGATAGTACACTCAGAGTAAATTCAAAGGTAGTACATTCGGAAGCAGTTCAAAAGTAGTACATTCGGAGGCAGTTCAAAGATGGTACAGTCGGAGGCAATTCAAAGGAATTACATTCAGAGGCAATTCAGACGAAGTACATTCAGAGGCAGTTCAGAGGAAGGACATTCAGAGGAAATTCAAAGGAAGGACATTCAAAGTCTATTAAATAGCAGTGGGCAATTGTCAATTCAGAGGCAACTCAAAGGAAACTTCCCTTGTAGTGCCTCTCGGATATTGATGGACAATTTACTGGGAGTTCAAAGGAAAAAAATTTCACAAGGGAGGCAATTTAGAGCGGCATATTATTTCAACGATCCACGCACATGGTAAAAAGATTGAGCAACTTCGGAAAAGTTCGATTCACTCCTTTCTGAAACCAAACACAGCTTTTTTCGTCCACAATGCCAGCCCGCATTTTCTTTAAACCTAAGCAGTTCAGGAAATCATTAGCCCTCAAAAACGCAAACATTACAGTTTCCTTGCTTGACTCCTCCGGAACTGCTATTCCTGACTGCCACCTTGCTAAGTCACTAAACTTAACCTTCTGTGCAGTATTACTCCCCGAGACCCGGATAACGGCACAGTGTCCTTTTCTGCGCAACGGCACTCCCTCGTGCCCAGCATTACATTCCAAACACATGGCATCTCAAACGAAGTTGATTCCCTAAAGCTATCCTCGTGTCAGGCGTTGACGGAATCAATGTGAATAATCACCAAATACACCCAACACCTCTCCAGCATCATTTTTAGCCATAGTTTGGAGCCGTGCCTCTCAACAGGTTCCATTCCCCAAGATTGGAAAACGAAAAGTTGTACATGACCCCACGAAAGCTTCAGAAAACCTCTTCCGTCCAGTCTGTTTCGAACTGTTCGCGCTAAAATATTAGAAAAAATCATTGACATGCACATAGCTAGCTTTTTAAAATCTGTTAAGTTATTTCACCCCAGTCAACATGGCTTCCAAAAAGGTCCCTCCTGCGACATCCAATTGGCACGGTTCCTAAGTGACATGAACACTAATTAAGGTATTACCGTCCTGGTCAATGCTATTTTAATAGATCACGAGAAGGGTTTCGACAAAGCTTCTCACAAGTGTTTGCTATCTAAACGTTCACCTTTAAAACTTTATGAATACGTATTTGTATGGCTTTCAAACATTTTATCTAACCAAAAGCAGTTCGTATACGCTAACAGCAGCACTTTCTCCTTATCCCCTGCCACCTCCGGTGTTCCTCAAGGCACAGTCCTTTTTTCTCATATACATCAACTACCTACCAGATAATATTTCTTCAAGCATTCGGTTGTTCGTAGACGACTGTGTCATTTATCGTCGCATTGCCGATCCTACCAATAACTTTTCCATACCAGCAAGACCTAAGGAAGATAGATGAATGTTGCAACAAATGGCTCATAGTTCTGAGCGTTCACGAAGAAACATCCATCATGTCATTCAACAAGCGTCACTCCTATTCCAGGTAAAAATATTTCTTAAGTGGTTCCGCTATTTCTCCTGTCTCCTCCACTAAATATCTAGGTCATCACATTTCTGATGACCTTACACGGTCATCCCTCATTAACCAAATTACCAGTGACGCCGACCGCGCGCTGGGCTGCCTATGAGGTAACACAAACCTGGCTCCATCCACCGTCAAATTATTGGCCTATGAAACGCTTGTTCACTCTAAGCTGGATTTCGCGTGTGCTGTCTGGGACATAAGCTAACTTATGTACCTAAGCATAAGCTAACATAAGCTAACTTATGAACCTTCCTCGAATCCGTTCAGAACCGTGCGCCAAGATTCATCTTTTCCGAATATTCACATCACAGAAACATAACGAATCTTAAATATAAAGCTAAATTGTCCAGTCTTAAAACACGGCGTACAGTAGCAAGGTTTTGCGTGTTACAGAAATTCTACAACTCATTATTTTGCGGCAGCCGTTCCATAACAAACGCTCTACCACCCATCTAATCACCTTAACCACTCAAAAGCAGTATACCTAGCTCACGCACACACGACTGCCTATCTTCATTCATTTCCGGTTTTGACAGCCTTCGCATGCAACGGCCTACCCGAAAGCGTCGTAATTCACACAAATCCGGCGCAGTTTAGAGCTGCTGTTGAAACCCTCTTTCTGTGGGTATTTCTTGCATCATTTTTGGGAATATTTTATGGTGTAAGCTATGTTGTTGGTTTCATTGTACCCCCGTTTTGAACATAGCGTGCTTGCAACCATTTATATTTGTAATATGCGTGTTCGCTGTTCGTCTTGTTTGGTATTCGGGTGTTCTCTAATTTTTCTGCTTCACCACCCCTCATGTAAAACCCCACCCATTAGGACCTGTGAGGTATCTGTAAATAAATAAATTTCGTTTAGGATATCGGCTAAGCGCTTTTACATTCACAGCATCGAACAAATGCTTGGGTAGCGTGGGAAAATCGTCAATTCATTAGTGAAAATAAAGACTCTTATTTCTGGAAATGTTGTGCTTGTGTTATAAGGTTTAGCAACTCAAGGCAAATTACACGAGTCCTATTCGTTTTCTCACCACGGAGCCAATTTCACTTACAGAGGTTTTCTTAATCTGCTTGAACTACTACACAGTTGACTGAACCAGTCAACGCTTCCCTTCAACGAACTCAAGTTCGCCTATGCCGGCGCGGCGCTCGTAGCATTCAGTTGTTGCGGCGAGTCGTCATCCCACCATAGACAGAACGCACTCGAAAGGCATTATTTGCGTCATTTTGTCTTCATAAGGTCCTAGATCGCAGTAGCCGGACTACAATCTTTGAATAAATTGCAGCAGCCTTTCCGTGTCAAAATGACGATAAATGGATCCCTTACTTGTTAAAATACGACCCGTTTAAGTGAACCCTGCCACCATTTTTCAACTTTTTTCTAAATCTTGAATGCTCTCAGAACTTGGTCAAACAACACAGCACATCCAGTACGTATAATATACGGACTAAAAAGACCTGCCAAATTTACCGCTACATACCCATCAGATAACTTAGAAACTCGCTCAAAGATTTCCCTCTCCTTCCTAATCTTGGCGTTCTTCCGAAGCCTTTCGAAGCCGATAGGTATGTGAATCCAGGCCTCTTGCCTTACCCCATCGGAACGGCTTGGATCGTTCCTGACGACGGATGCCACGTCGTTGCGCTTGAAATCTGTCTCTATGTGCAGCATACATAAAACCTTATCCCCATAATTCCCGCCTATAACACCGTCATGTGCGACTGATTTTACAACCACAATGCCTAAATTTGTATCTCGAAGGACTACAGTCAAGCCTTTTAATAATCGCCTAGCCTAGGTTCTTCCCGTTAACGTATTGATCCACACATAAACACAGCAACATCACTTCATCTGTTCGGCACCCATGTTCGATTAGACTGCCCGCCTGGACATAAGCCATGCAATCATAAAATCAAGCACACATTTCGACTGCTTTAACTGCTCTAAATGTCAACTGCTCTAACTCATCCGACCAATTGTGATGACTTTATTAAGACTGCGACATTTTCACCTGTGGCAGCAATTTCCTCTGATCGCCACGTATTCATATATATACAGAAAAACAAGAAACCTTGAGTCACACTATTCGCATCAGAAGACCACATCGCGCGTACCTATAGCCCCGCCGAATGGATCAAGAAAATATATCCTGAGGAAAACCCTTACGCAGCATTATGCACATGCAAATGTTTCTTGCGAGCATTACCATGACCCATATCGTCATGTACTACACCATACATATACGCATACATACATGAACACATACACGCGTTCATACATACATACACACATACATACATAAATACATACATACACACACACGCATACATGCACGATACATACATACTCATATACATACATACATACACACATCGATAACGATACACACAAATGCACACACACACGCACACACAAACACACGCCCGCACACACGCACACGCGCTCCCACACCCAACCGCGCACGCGTTAGCGCACACGCATACGCACACTCGCACACGCCCGCAGACACACACCCACACGTACAAACGCACACACGCTCAAGCACACGCACGCACACGTACGCACACGCACACGCACACGCACACACGCGCACGCACACGCACACGCACGCCCTCACGCCCAGAAACAAGCACGCCCGCACACACGCACACATGCACTCTCTCTCTCTCTCCCGGTCTCTCTCTGCCGCGAACCCAGCATTGGGTTTATTGATATTTTTTGCTGGTGGGCTGTGCCGGGCTGTGTTATCTGTGTTATCCATCGGCCGAGTGAGGCCCGTATTCCATTCTTTATTTTTTTATGCAGGTCGTGTTATCGGCTTTGAAAGGGAGAGTGTTGCGAACCAACGTCACCAGCCTACAATAATCTTTTTTGATGTACAGTGTTATGTAATTGGACGGTTAGAGAAACACTCGCGCCAAAGATAAATGCCCCCAGAGCTTTCGCCGCGGTATAAGCATCGCCGACACTCCCCTGCGTACGTCACTTTGTTGACTGCTGCTTCTCCACCTGAGTTTTCTTCCAGTTGTGAGAGCAGCACAAGTTCGCTCCAATAAATTTGCTTTACCTTCAGGACAACTGGGTTGTCTGGCTTCGTGACAATACATACATACATACATACATACATTTCAGTTGCCGGGTCATCGCTTTTTCTTTAGTGTGTGGGTTTATGTGGTTTCCCTCCCTGTTTTTTTTCTCCATTTTTTTTCTTTTTGCCTTGACCTAGTTAGTTTTCCCCCGTCTCTATCTTTTCTTTTGACCTGAGGCTTGCAGATAGTTTCTGATAAGGACCCCACCCTCACCGCCTGGTCTGCTTCCGGCGGTTCTGAGATCCTTTCCCTATACCCCCCGGCGGGTCAATAAGCACCCTCTCATCCTTTCTGTCCAAAAATTCCACGAATATCAACCATCAGCTGACTTCCGTGTGACCTACTTCGCGGCTTAAACTAGACAACCTTCTTGGCCCCTCAATCTCTCCCCCGACACACTCCGAAACCAATCAGCTTGCTCAATTTCCCTTCCCTCTTTCCCTCTCCTTTCACCTGGGGTCCTACCCCTATATAAACCCTGCCTGCCAGGCGAGAGATTGCCCTGAGGAAAGCAAGTTCTCTTTGCTGAAACGTAGGCCACATTCGTGCTTTTACCTTGTTCGAAGTTTTTCTTTTGTGTTCTCTACCATCTTCAAAGTTCTACTACTCCCTACATACATACATACATACATACATACATACATACATACATACATACATACATACATACATACATACATACATACATACATACATACATACATACATACATACATACATACATACATACATACATACATACATACATACATACACACTAACGTACATACGTTAGTACGTATCAGTTGATCTGAACAACCGGCAAGCGGGCTGGAATTTATATGCCCTGCATGATGACTTCTGTATCTTTGGTCTCTTACGAACAAATATTTCGAATGAAGCAATATTACGAATCTTACAATCAGTCACCGGCACTCATGGGCCTCCATGAGCAGTTTTGGCAAAGTGTTGCACCCCAAAAATGTAACACAGAGTTACTACACACATCCATTCAGGCATACATACATACATCCATACATAAAACACATACAACATACATACATACATACATACATACATACATACATACATACATACATACATACATACATACATACATACATACATACATACATACATACATACATACATACATACATACATACATACATACTGAATAAACCCTTTTCGAGCGTAAAGGGTTCGCGAGCTGGAACCCGCCAGACGAAGTAACGCCGATCCTCATGAGAACAAATCACCGGTTTATTTCGGGAAAACCAAGACATAAACAACAAAGAAGGCAAATAGGGAGGCACTATTATGAGAGTACAGCAAGCACGCGCGTAAAGCGCGTAAAGAAAACATTGCGGCAGACGAACCACTGCTGGTCCAGAAAGTTACGACAGGGTGCTGTGCACTAACGACGACGTCTTCAGTCAGTTGTGCCGACGTCGGCTGAAGAGCATCCGCCGCAGACGTTGGTTGCTTCTCGCTCTTTGGGCGTCATGTTCTTGTCTCGCCGAAAGCGTCCGCCGCCAGCGGCCGCAGCTGCTCTCGCGTGTGCCCGGTGCGCGCTGCCTGTCCGCTCACACGAGAGCGGATTTTTGCGCCCCCAGGTCCATTCGCGCACGTGCCAGCTTGACGCGCACTTCGCCCCGTTGTGTTGGCATCACGCTCACTATACACAGTCACCCACCTGGTGCCGAACCCAAGGCACGTAGGGTCTCACAATACATACGTACGTACGTACGTACGTACATATGTACGTGCGTACATGCGTGCATACGTACTGCATACGTACGTACACGCGTACGTACATTCGTAGGTACATACATACGCAGGTATGTACATGCGTACGTACATACGTAAATGCGTACATGCCTACCAATTAATCTGAATACCCGGCACGTGGGCTGGAAATGTTTTTTGCTCTGTTATCATGAACCAGTCTTCACTCATGGAATATTTCGAATCTTATAATCAGTCTCCGACACTCATAGGCTTGTATGTTCATTTTTGGCAAAATTTTCCACCCCATAAATGTAGCACATCTTTCTACAACACGCACTAACCTTTGACTGCTTTAACCTTATGATCTACCCCAACCCTTTCCACAGAGGACAGGTAGCGTGAATACACGTTAAAAAAACAAGTAACTAAGTAAGGCGTTTAGCTTCAACGTGAAGATAACTAGTGTTTACTCACCAAGGATGCCGAGAACTCTCGAAAGTTTAGGTGGGCGTCGGTGTGGTAAGCACGTATCAAAAATAAAAAAGTGAAATGAGGAAGAGGAATAAACTTTTATTGAGGCCCAATCCAACTCCGTGTGTGGAGGCTGACCAGCAATTTATATTAAAAGGGCCCATGAAGTCAAAAAACGAGTCGCGCTAATAGAAAGCACTCTTTCCCCTATACGAGTCATATCCCTTTTAGGACAAACTTTAAAACGCAGCAGACATGTTAAAGAAAACCCATTCAGCAGCCGCGGCTCCTCAGCCACATTCCGCCGATTTCTCGATTTCGTCAGAGTCATGCTTCTACGAATGGTGATCATCGAATTAACCCTAGGGTGATGATAGTTGGGGGTCTTGTTCTCTTTCATAATACCACTAAACCATAAACCGAATGGCGCGGTTTTGCAGGCCATTCGTGCGCGTCGGTGCTTAGCGTGCGATTGTTTGGCGCCCGCGTCGAAGATTCCGCACGCACATAAGCTTCTGCCTTGCACAGAAAATGACACGCTTCGCGCACGGCAGTGGCAGGAGCCTGAAGACTTGCGCCAATGGAGAGGCTCCGCCTCCTGGCGGCAGTTTCGAAGCGATCAAGAGAGCCGTCTGGTTCCGCCGGGATGTTTAGGCTTATCACCCCGGCCGATATTCATTGGGTGCGGCGCTTTCACTAGCGGCGCCGATGATGTTTTGTATTGCCCTTTTCACCCACATTATAAGCCCCTTTGCCACACTAGCTACTTTGTGCGGTCCTTGAGCGGCGTTTTACAGAGCGCTTAGAAAAGGTCGCTAGAGCTCCCGATAGCACTTCGCGCCCGAAGCCTCCGCCTTGTTGCAGCCGCTGGCCGCGGCGGGCGCTGCATGCGGGTGGTTGCGTGGCAGCGGCAGGGTGGTTACACGGCAGAGGCAGGAGCTTGACCAATTGCTCCAATGGGGAGGCGCGCGTCATGGCGGTAGTTTCGGAGCGCTCGAGAGAGTGATCGCGGCGCTTTCACTAGCGTTACCGATGATGTTTTGTAGTACCGTTTTCACCCACATTATAAGCCCCTGTACCACACAAGAAACTTCTTGCGGACTTTGAGCGGCGTTTTAGAGAGCGCTTAGAAGCGGTCGCTCGAGCTCCCGACACCACTTCGCGTGCGAATCCGCCGCCATGTTGCAGCCGCCTGCTGTGGTCGCTGCAGCGTGCGGGTGGTTACACGGCAGCGTCAGGGCACCTGTTGCGTGCGCGGCGCGTTTTCTTTAGCACAAAATGCTCTATGCGGTTCACGCTTTAAATGCTAACCTCCATATATAACACCGATAACTGCGTTGTCGTTGGTGGCCAATATTAACCTCTTCCTTACCATAATACATGCTGTAGACAAAAATGGGAAAGTATTTCCATATTTCTCGCACGCTCTGGATAAAAAGTCTTTCCAGGCTTTATTAAAGCTTAGTAAGTTGCAAAAACAAGTTCTTCGAAATTGAACAATGTTGTATTTTCTCCCCATTTCACACTCTAAATAATTTTAGAGTTTAAGCTGCTTCAAATGGCGAGGAAGAAATCAGCGTTCTACTCACTGTTATCGCATCTTCCAATGTTAATGTCCCTGCTCCAGAAACAAGCAGCAAAGTGCACGATCATGAGGACGAACAGTGGAAACAACATTGTGCCCTCCGTTTCTCGTCTTTCCAAGGATGGCACAGTCATCTGCCGCGGGATCCGAACTCTTTTAAAGCCTATAATGTGCACACCAACAAAGCCCTAATACGGCAAAAATGAGAAAGTACAAAGAAAAAGGGGTTCTTCGAAGATTTCTGCCGAATATGTCCAAGCTACAAAGATAAAAATTTAAATAGTGCAAACCTAACAAACATTCTGTGCACAAGTAAGGACGCTTTCGTAATTTCCTGCTGCCAGTCATTCCGCTAGCCAAGTCGTTTGCATCCGAAATAACTTGTGCTCCGATAATATGCACTTATTTTCCAGCGTGTTGCAGCTGGCCTATTCGCATTTGCAATAAGAACTTCGGTTCCAGCTTTGTCATAGCCGGGAGGTAATGTAAGCAGCGGCTAGCTAGGCAATCAAAGAGAGAATGAAACTTTAGAAAATCAGTGTTGTAGGCTTCTTCACGCTAAGCCATGCGAAAGGATTTGAAGTTCTGGCGTTGCAGTGTGCTACCTTTGTAACTACACTTTCGCCAATGAACGGTGTTTGACTGTTTGGGTGCTATAGGTAAATTACAATTAGTATTTACCTCAATCGATTTATGGCTTCAATTTTTTTTCTCACCAACACCGAACGCCCTTCCATCCCAGTGTTTAATATTTATGCATAACAATGAAAAGCAGCAGAGACGAAAGGCTACATGCGGTTGTTCCTCATCGATTGAATGCGCTACCTTTGAGAAAACTGATGGAGGAGATGGTTGCATAGCATCACAGAAAGCCGGACAACTGCTCCACCTTGTTCGCCGCATCTCTCAGAAGTCTGGCGGTGCCTGCTGGACGATTGCCCGTCTCCCATTGCGTCCTGTACTACAGCGAAGGCTCGTGTACCAGGCACAGTTCCGGCACATGACGCGAGGGGACTGAGACCGGGTGGAGGATATTAAGAGGGCCGCCATGCGCACTATTAACTGGAATCCCCGCCTAACACCAATTCAACAGCTTAAAGCAGAAGCCCGGCTTAACAAGCTTGATGAACTCATTCATCAGCTTCGTTCCGCACGCCTGCTGAAACGTGGACTGGTTCCAGAGGCAGCAGCTCTCGCCGCGAACATGGGCCAGCCGCCTAATACGATGTCAGCCTTTTCTGCCGCAAGGCCGCCCTGGCTGTTCCATCAGGTGACGGACAACAAGCCTTTGACAAGGCTACACGCCCGTAACTCGGGCCTTCACCAGCCTCCAGATGCCGTCCTTCATGTCCCTGACTGGCCGCCTGAGACGCAACCGCTGGTTGTCCAGGCTTTTGCGGACGCCGGGGCATACGACTGCTTCGTCTACACAACCTTGACGTTTCCCTTCTACCCAGCCCTAAATCAAAGCTGTGCGTACGAGTCACTCCGTGCACTCCCGAGCCTTCTAGCAGACCTTACTGTCATTAGGGATGGCCTGCAGGCACTTGCATCGACTTTGACTACTGGGTACAAGCTGGAACTTTACACGGACTCAACGGCAGCGATTCGGGATTTGCGTCGCGTTGTGCGTTGTAGAAGCCTGGCCGCACGCATTCACGAGATTATGGACACTTATCTATTCCCTGTCCGCGTTTCATGGATTCGCCGGGATGCGCTTCCTGCCCACACTTTGGCAGATCGCACCTGCACCAAAAAGACCTCCCACGGCCACTACCACTACTTTCGAGTATCTACCCTAGAAGACCTGTTTGTGGAAAAAGACAACATCCGCCGTGCCACCCGTGCTTTACTTCCACCGCGTGGAACTGACCTCCTCAGTTGACCCACTCGCTGGGAGGAGTCTTTCTGCAGAGGCTTCGAGTTGGGGTGGCGTTATCCCCAGCAGTTACGCTTGGCCTACCCATACCCGCGCCTCGTTTGCGGGCATCTGCCCCTTCTGTGTGACTCCTGCGCCAGTAGCTGACGTTGAACACCTGTTGTGGACTTGTTCAGGTCTTAGAAACGGCCAGATTCCAACACCTCTGAGGCACAGGGCTCCGTCCTGGGAGACGCCCCGATCTTAAGCGTTGGAAATGGGGACCCTAGTACCCGTCTCTTCTTGGCTTTCGGCGTGCAACTGGTGCAATGCTGTACCTATAAACTTCCTTGTTATGCCGTAGGGCAATCTAGATCGCATTAAAAAAAGTGGAAGGTTACGGCAACCACCGGTGATCACCACAGCCAGTACAAGTTTTTGTGGTTCAGCTTAATGCTGCAGGCGCCCAGCAATGCCGAAACACGAAATTGTGAAAGTGAAACGCTCCTCACCAAAAAAGAGAACTGGCAACCCAGGTGCATTCTGCCACAAAAAGAACACTGATTCCCACTCTCACATGTTCGAAATGTTTACAGAGGAAAAGGTGCTATCCGAATACTCAGCAATCGTATACTTTACATAGTGCATGCATTTTTATTTTACCCGCGATAATTGACCGTATGCCCTGAGAGAAAAATAGGCACCATGGCATTATGTTAGAGCACATTTTTTTTTCAAAGTGTACGTTGACGGCCCAACGTGCAAAACACGTCCGAAAAAACGGCCACCACAGGCCAGAACTCAAAGTTTAATTGGAGATAAAGCTCAGAAGAAGTTCTTGCCGGGCTAGTTGGTGATCAGACGTCATGAGTTGGAGCGCGAAAAAAGTACACGGACGATGAAACAAGTAGACGAGACAGTTGGAAGTTAGCGCCTGTCTCGTCTACTCTGTTTCATCGTCCGTGTTTTTTTTTGTTGCGCTCCAAATCAAGACGAATAAGAAATGAGTTGTCAGTGACTTCAGCTTGGACCGAGAAAGTCCCCAGTCTACAAAAAACTCCGTAGGTTAACAAGCGCAAAACCATATAATCGGGCAAAGCCGCGTGACGGTAAGCGAAAAACAACAAATCTAATACATTGATTGATACCTTGTGGAAGATAGGGAAACCAAACCCAAAACCAAATTCAATCGGATAGATTTTGTCTAAACCGTGAAGACAATCACAACATTCCGTTTCCAGAAAGAACCTGAAGCTACGCTAAACACAGAAAAAGGTGCTATCGAGTTCGCGCCGTTGAAAGAACCAGGGGAAATGGTCTTTCCGGCGCATTCCTTAGGCTGTATTAGCCCACCGAATGATCACCCTGATGCTCTTATACTTCCTATCAATCCAAGGACATAGTAGCAGTGGCTGTTCCAAAAAGTGAGGAAAAATCATATGCACCAATATGGAACAGAACATTGCATCTTGTTGGGGAAGACAGGGTGTGTTGTAGGCATAGAGGCAGAGTCAGCTTGGCAGGCGTCCCGGCAGATATCGGGCAGTGTCGCACCTTCCTAGTAAAAGAAGGTTCGAGTGTTGGTGGGAAAAGAGCAGAGAACAATTTGGGAAGACATGCGAACAAAAAAGTCAGACTAGCCCAAAACTTTCATCAAAGATTTCTATTTTCATTTATTTTTTTTTGGTTTTTTGCGGGTGGTTGTACACTGCCGTTACGAATAAGGCCGCTGTGCAAACGCCACCAGCGTTACAAAGGGGAGGCCGCTAATTCCTCCTCCCCATCATCATCCCATAAATACAGTAGAGAAACATCCCTACGGGCCGTGTAAGTTCGCCAGCGTGAACACTGTTGGGAAGTAGGTCGCCGGGTTATTCAATGCTTGCCAGCTCGGATAAACGGCACCGCTAGCATAGGGGTAAGCAAATCGCAACGCTGAACACGAGTAAGATCACTGTGAGTGGGCCCTGTAGTCGAGACCAAGCATAAGCTAGCGTCCTTTTCTGACGTACGGTCTTACGGCGACAATAGCGGGAATAAAAGGGGCCACAAGCCTTCTCTACGCAACATTGGCAAGGACCACGGACACAAGAGCACAGTTTTCTGATTGCAACTGGCTTAGTCTTTTGAGCAGAGCCGCCAAGGTGAAAAGGGTAAATTTGGACGAGTGTTTTTGTAGGTAAAAGCAATGAAACCACTGTGTATGTGATTTTCTATGTAATTTACCACGTCGTACACGAGAAGTAATTTAACGCTTCTTCACTTACCCCAAGCCTGAAATAGGACAGAAACCAAAAGCTGTTATTTCGCTTCCGAAATTTCGCTTCCGATCTCGCTGGGGTATAGATGTCATCCGTTGTGAAGTAGTTCTTAAAATCACGCCCATACTTGTAGTACGAAACCTTGCACAGAGATTGCCGCTGACGCAGAGGCAGGTTAAAAATGTTCCGTTTCAATTCTTCCATCCTCCTACAAGCGCGTGAGGTATGTAAGTATCGAGCCATGCACGAAATCTTCCTGTGTTAAACCAAATACGAAGGGTTTTTACTTAGATTTCATCCAGATGGATTGCCTGTCATGGCTCGGCTGGAATCTCATGCTTCTTATGCTCTACGATGCAGGTTTCATCCGTTAGGTCAGGACAGAGACGCCGAGCACAACCTTCCTGGCAAGTAACATTGCCCACTACTATTTGAGCAAACTAGAGTTCTTCGGCAGAGAAACGGCAGAAAACTTCTGGTACATAAATTCCGAAGCGGGTTGTCCCGTCGTAAACGTAAAACTTCTCGTCATGGAGTTCTACTTCTCGGAACGGCAACCAGTTAGGTAATTGAGTGCCTTGTGTGAACACACTACCTCCTGGCGTCACGTTGCGACCCATCGACTGGACGAAGAAAGTGCTCGAGGGTACCCGTCTCGATCCGAACCCTGCGGGAGGCACTCAATAAAAATGGTCAAGCGAATATTTTCTTAAATACAAAGGACGCAATCGGCCGACACAAATATGTACGCGGGATGAGTAGACGTTGATGACATAAGCGCCATTCTCCGTATGCTGCTTTGCATCTCCCACTTCTCGTTTACCACTGTTCCCGTCTTTCAAGCTGTCCTCATACTTTACAGACCACAATTGCTTTGCGTTATTGGATGTCGCACTTTGCCGTTAGTCCGAGGAGAAGGGGCATTCCCTGTGCGGAGCTGAATTTTGCAACAAGGGGAGAGATAAACAACTTTTCTCAGCGATCAGTGGAGACATTGAATTTGATATTCCAAATAACGCCTGTTAAGTCCAAACCTTTGTTTCTGCGTATGTATACATGAACACAAGTTTTTTGAATAGCTAACTTCGGGTGCGGCCTTGTGCCTTCAGAAGTTGAGGGCCAAAAAGTACCCATATTTGTTGATTTAAATTAAGGGTATTGTTTGTGTAAAACATTTAGAGCATATTGCGCATTTATCTTTAAAATATCTTTGTAACTGCGCAGAACAGTACTACATATTTATCTACGTGGAAAAAGGCACGGCTGAAATGGAATACGCGCAGAACAATTGAATGGGGCGGTCGCAATACAGCTTGTACCACCCACGCTTTCGCGGTTTTATCTCCTATAGCGCTGGATCGTTTCATACTCTAGACGCTTAGGTTCATAGCTTCAGGCGAGCCTATGCTAGGGAGTAGGCACGTTTCAGCACGGCGAGGACGAGCGTGTCCCTCATAATGTATCCTTTATTTGCAACCACCAGCACCATGAACCTAAAAAATTTGTATGGCAGGATGAATTCCTTCTTAACATACTTCCAACTGCTCATATCCTGCAGCGACCCAATCTTTTATTGGTCGCTAGATATGATTGCCTAAATTCTATCAAGTTATCGGTCTTACAGGACCGCGTTTTATACGTGCCACAGAAAATCATTCCATCTTGACATAACTAAAGGGGCCATGAAGGCAAAATGCAGATTTGTTTCAGTTTGGAAGCCGCAGCTTTTGTTAACTCGCTTACCTCCATATCAGGCACGAAATACGAAAGTGAGCAGAAACGCAAAACTCTTAAGAACCTTCACATTTCTCGCTAGATTGAGGTATTTTCGGAAGGAGGAACGTTATATGGATCAATAATAAAACATAGTTAGCCAATGTTAGCGTTCTAGTACTAAGATCAAACAAAGCTAGAGGCCCCACTACAGTACTACAGTCACAAAGTCACGTTTGTTAGTGGTGGCCTAGGCCGGAGTCCGTCAATCACACATAGAAGATTCTGTGACTTCACAGAGAAATTACGGTAAAGTGGCTGTGTATTCTTCACGGCCTAAATTGTTTTCCCTATCATCTCCATTGTTTTTTTATGTTTGCAATAACGTTGGCCCTATTGTAATCATGACAAAGCAGTCTTTTAAGTACGCAACCTGTATTTTGTCGACAACGCCCCTTTAGGACTGTTTAACATAATATTCTGCTTGTTGTGCACCATTACTTTCGGCCCATAATTTTCTGCGCAGGTATTCGGAGTCTTCTGTTGTGTGTGTTTATAATCAAATATTTTGAGGTGCCTAATTTCGGAGTTTATAACGGCTTGGTAAAGTCACTGATAGATTTTTGATTGCAGCGTTTTGTGTAAACATTACAGTCTTAACTGAAAGGTCGTTTAAACGCGTATACAATATTTCACTCATATTTTGTTTTTCCGGCCTCATGACATATCAGAATTTCATGTGACTGTGATGTGCTATTATATTAAACTTACAAGGGTGCGTTAACATACCCATAAAGCGTTGAAAATCACGTAAAAGCTACGTTACCTGGAGCCGATCATTCTAGAAGAGAGCTACTATAGAACAGGGAATGGAAGGCATGACTTTCCTGCGCACTTATTCCTTGCCAATGGCATTCATACCTTGAAATAGCGAATAAAAATTTGTAGCGTAACCTTCTTACATTGCTACATCTCAGAAAAGAATAAATAAAGCTACCTGAACATATCAAAGCTCTCACGCAAAGAGGGACTCGTCACAATCACCAACATTTATTGGTTTATATATTCGCAAAAACAAGCCGCTCTAAGCACATATTTGCCGCAAACAATTCAAGTTTTGGATAAACCACTTGTCCATAATTTTTTCTGCAGCGATTTTGTTACAGAATTAGAAACATATTTCTATTACTGAATTTTTGGAAGAATCCTTCATTTACTTTTGTCACTGAGAGGTCTCACCATTTTTAATTTGTTGTCTCTATGTTGTGTTTCCTGCATCTGGACGCACCACTTCTCAGGCCAAGATATTCGCCTGGGTATTGTGAAATAAATAAATTGAGTAAACAAACACTAACTAATCTTCTAGGGACCACACGAACCTGGTTCTCGGCTTTGGGAAACATACTCAGAAAAAACTCCTAAAATATGTTCGCGTGCTCACTAAAAGCATTTACAGCCTCCATACAGAGTTATAAATTTAATTTACGTTTAAATGCCTACATTTTCGGGAGTTGATATTTATAAAGCACACAGTAAAAGCAGAGTAGTAAGAATATGTGTGCACTTAAACACAACTAAGGCAATGTCATCAGAAATGAGCGATAAAATAGTGATAGCCGAAAAGGTCTATAGAAATCTGAACAGTATCCGTGACAGCCAGGATAATCAGGAATGAGGAAGTAGTTCCGGTGAAGTACACATTCCACCAGTAACAATGAAAGGAGTAAAGAAGGCTTTCAATAAAATTCAAAGGAGCAACGCACCCACGGAAGATTCGATAACAGCAGTCCTGTTGAAGTATGTTAGACAAATTGTACTAGAATAAATGGCAAACCTGTATACGGAATGAATAATGACCACCAGTGCACCGGAATTTTGGAAGAACGCAAACATCATCCTAATCCATAAGTAAGGCGACCTGAAGTACTTGAAGGATTACAAGCCGACTAGCTTACTGGCAGTCGTGTACATGGTACTTACCAAGATAATCGAAACCTAACGTTTTTGAAGATCCACTTCTAGCCCTCTGCTCCCTAGAGTGGACGGAATTTCGCTGTGCTTTCCTTGTTAGTGTAAGTGCGAGCCTCCAGTTGTTTTAAAACCTGCTTCTGAATATATACAATTGGGTAAGGTGTCTTCTTACGGATACTGTAAATGTAGACTTCTAAACGTGTGACTATTGATGAGTGTCTTGAAGTGTTTTTTTGTTGTCTCGCACGTTGGCAGCACTGTGTCCTCGCGTAACATGCAGGGACTATATTTGGCATTATTGCGAGTATTATCGAAGATTGCTTCTCGCGTGAACAACTGTTTCCAAATGTCAAGTGTGCGCTTTTGTTCTTGAATGTACGTGTTTTCGAAGAGTATTTTGAACCGTTAGCGTTTTTGATAGCTGCATAATCTAGCATCGTTGCGTTGTTATTTTGTCGCTCTGTAATCGGCCCTTACAGGCTAACAGAATGAATAAATAAATATAGATAAGTATAAAAAAACAATAAACAAAATCGCTAACTCAATTTCTCTGCCGCGTTTAAATTTCAGTCGGACCAAATAAACAGTAAGGTTCCGTAAAGGCTAATTCCACAGTGGACCTATCAACCTCATCAATGGGGTGATAGAGAAATGCGCGGATTATACGAACACATAAATATAGCATTCATAGATTATGAGAAAGCATTTGACTCACTCGGAACTCAGCCGTCATTCTGGCATTGAGGAATTGGAAATCGGACGAGCACTAAGTAAGAATACTAGAGTATATACAGTGGGTCCACAGCGGCCGTCGTCCTCCAAAAGGAGAGCAGTGAAATACCTATAAAGAAGGGCGTCATACAAGGAATGCACATTCTCTTCAATGTTATTTCCCTCATGCTTACAAGAAGTATTCACAACATTGAATTGAGAACAGGTGGGCGTAGGGGGTTACTGGAAAATACCACTTAACCTCAGATTTGCAGATGACATTGCCTTGCTAAGTAACTCCGTGTACGAATGGCAATGCATGATTGAGGCAGTGGAAAAGCAAACTAGAATTTCGGGCCTTAGAATTACTATGCAGAAATATAATTAATGCTCAACAGCCTAGGAAGAGCACAGCAATTTTGAGATATGTGGGTGAGGCAAGGAATGTGATAACGAATGTACCTACTTAGACAAGTAGTGACCCCGGATCGCAACCATGAAGGTAGAGATAATTAGAAGTAGGGGAATGCAATGGAGTACATTCGGCAGGCATCCTCAGATAATGAATGGCAGCCTACCATTGTCCCTAAAGAAGAAAGTGTATGACAGCAGCATCTTACCGGTACTCACCTAGGGGAGTAGAAAATTGGAGGCCCCCTAACAGGGTTCAAATAAAATTCTGGACGACTCAGCAATCAGTGAAACGGAAGAGGATAGATGATATGTCATTAAGGGACAAGAACAGAGTAGAGTGGGTGAGGGAACAAGCGCGTGTTCACGTAAATATTAGTAGAAATGAGGAAGAAAAAACTGGTGTGGGAAGGGCATGTAGTGCGAAGGCAAGATAGCCGTTGGTAGTTAAGGGTACCAGAGTGGATCATTAGGGAACGCAGCGTGGTAAGAGGCGTGAGAAAGTTAGATGAGCAATGAGATCAAGACATTTGTGGGGATAAATTGCCCGCATTTAGATACGAACCGGGATAATTGGAGATTATGGGAAGGCCTGCAGCGGGCGTAGACGAAAGAAGATGATGATGATGACAGTACTAAGTTTCCGTAATGAACAGCATGAAGTTGCGCAGTAATAAAACAAGACTTTATAGCACTTGTATTTCGGTGCATTACATGTTTTGCCGCAGAATTACAGGCACTTGAAAATAAATTAATGAAGACGGTTTTTCTACCTATCAAGTGCGTATGTGGAGTAGAATGGCGTGTATCTTAACCTTATATATGTGAATTTTTGTCTGTACACTTGTAAACGCAAACTAGCCGGAAATGAAGTTTTTAAAAAGTACCTATAGCAAAAAATGTACTCCTAGGCACGGTTTTAAAAAAGTGGACCGACCTCCATGATAGTACCGTTGCCCATCCGTGTAGCAAAAGAGAGGATTTAGAACCGACTTAACACCCTTTGTGAGATGGCGTTCGGTTCCTTGTATACTACCACGTCCACAATAAACTCCCCATCTGGTGTAATCATCTCAAGCGGGCGGTCGCCATGTTCGTCTTGTGTTGCTTCCGTGTATCAGCACTTCAACCGTGGCCTAATGCTAATTAGAACGAGTGAGCAGGACACGACGGTTGCATGCAGCTACAAAACCGATACCGTACGTATCCCCGTATAGATACTTCAGCCAGCGCGATCACAGGCAAACAGCGTCGGCCGTGTTGTTTCAATCTGTTTATTTTGGCGATAGGTGTTGTCAAAATCTGCTGCTAACAAAGAGACAGTGCTCGCCGTTGCAACAATTGCAATGTTCATCTGCTTCGCTTGCTCGCGCATATATAGACGATTTAAATTCTCGCGTCAGCGCGCCAACGCACCCGACTGCAGCGACTAAACTTGCCCTGGCGGCACGACTTGCCGCCCGGATCTAAACATCCTCTGTGCTATCAACGCAGCGCGGCCGATGATTTAGTGCGGCGTGCGGCCGGAGTTTCAAGCCTCGCCTTGGGCCATCGTTTTTTCTTATTTGAGAAGGACTAGTAGTGCTCTACCATTTGGTGGAAAGATTTTCATGTGCCCCTGTCACACGAGGAACGGTCCTCTAACAGCATTTGGATACGGCGACAGCTGTGGACAGCTGGCTGGTAAGTGGTCTGTCATCACTCGGTGCGTTTGTCAAACGGTTGGGTAGGGTTAACTGCGAATTACCCGTGCCGCACACAGCACGTACACGCACAGGCAAAGGAGAAAGCGCGCAATCGTTTTATTTTACTTGTTTCTGGGTATTGGTGGTATGCATTCGCATTTTTTGTAGGCCGGTTTGTAACGGGGCATTCGAGATAAAATCGTTGTCGCGCGCGGCGGCGTTTCAAAGCACCTGAGGGTTACTTCGTGCTGGCGAAAAGTCAGCGCAGTCAGACGGAAGCGGGAAGGAAGGTAGAGAGGTCGGGGAAGAGGGTGCTCATATTAAAGAAAGCGTCATGCAAGACGAGAAAAGGAACGCAACCCGCTTGCGTTTCTCCGAACTTCAGGACATACCCGCACACGGGTATGTAGAATATGCTATGAGCCTATCGAACGATTAAATGCATATAGTGTGGTCCACGACGGCGACTGTGGTTCGAACCCGGAATGTTTTTATTCCCTTTCGGATGGTAATGCGGGGTCGGTATACAATCGGGGCCTGTCAGTCACCAGCTAAGGACACAAATTCATGCCCTTATGGAAGAAAACCTAGTTTGTCTTAGCATGACGCAAGTCTGCCTGGCATAAAAAGGGATATCATTTTTTAAAAAGGCAATAGATCAGGATGGCTAGGTTCCGCTGTCTCACCCTTCGAAAGACGCTCTGCTCCTTTCTATTTCCCGCCGACGCACAGCCGGGCTATACACCTGCGGCGTCCGCCGCTCTATCCCGGCGTGTCCGACACTCCTGCCTTCGGGACGCCGCCCCCGCGAATTCCAAGTAACGGCTGGCAGAGCCTATGGTTTCACTCTTTCTAGAGCCACGTGTGCGAATTCAAAGTGGCGTCGCATGGGCAATCGTTTTTGGTGTCCTTTAAAGCTTTGCTTTCCAACCACCTTCACAGCGTGGATTGGAGCCAATTTTTGTTATCTTTGCCACAGACTCTTTTGTTGGTTATAACTTTATGTCATAATCAATAGTAAGACCATACACAAAAACTGACACTCGATTTTGACACGGAGCTTGCACCTACAAAAATGTACTGTGGCTTTCGTGACGGATACTTCTACAATCACGTTAACATTAACTAAGGCAGGTGTGTGTGGCCTGCAGCGTTGGTACGCTAGCAAGAATAGCGTTTCCATTGCAACTGTTTTTTTTTGTTTGTTTCCATGAAATCATAAGTAATTCGAACCATGAACGAGGTTTACGTTAGCTAACAAGACTGTAGTAAAGGTTGCGGCTACAAATTACCTTATGCACCAATCATGCTTCTCAGCATGGTGACACAAAAAAATTAGAGGTGTCGGAATACGGATGACTCAAGTAGCCTAATTTATCACTACTGTAAAAAAAAAAGAAAGTGTTTTCTGACCCAGTGAAGGCCTTTCCTGTATGACGAACTGTGTTACGACAGATACCATACTTGATGACGCAAAGCCGTAACAAATTAGCTTTGGATGTAACACCACGAGGGAAATAGGTGAGGTATCTACAAGTATAAATGAAACAGTGCGCGCCTGTCCGGCATGAATTCATTATTTGCTGACACGATTTTCTTCTGCTGATCCTGATACATTATCCAGTTGAATGACTTCATAGATCTTAAGGCAGGAATAGGCTGTGCTGTACAAGGCAAGGCTGCATTCGGAAACCAAGTTGGCCCCTCCAGCAGAAGTGAGTATTGCCACGGCTAATTACCTGCACTTTTTCTATGAAAGTGAGCCACCGTGATAGGGGAGAGGCAGTGTAAGGGTTTGCATCTTTAACTGTGTGCCCACTCACTTGATTAGATCCAAGCTGGCATCTTAAAGCAAGAAACAGCAGTTGACAACATCATGCAATACCAAAGTGTTTTTGAGTCAAAAAAGAAAAACTTGCACGTGTTCTGAAAGGATCCCATGCAACCTCGAAAATGATAACGCAGGTTTGTCTCAAAAAAGTCTGGCTGGAATTGGTCAGGCCGAAATAGACATGAATCACGGTATCATTTCAGAGCATACTTGCAGCGCTGCACTTTTTTTGCATCCAAACGTGGAACGAAATCATGGAAAAATTTCTTGCAGGCACCTTAAAGGGCTTTGCATTTGCTTTCCTTTTTCTCTGCCTTGCTTAATTGGAAATTTTTGTAGTGTGTCTTGGAACCTGGTCACTTTAACCCATACTAGGGTGTCTTGATGTCACTTGTGATAGCCACATAGTGCGGTGAGGTACTGAATTATGAATGACTATACCGAATTACTATAGCAAAAAATTAAAGTTCATTTAACCATACTGTCTGTTTTGAATTTTACGTGTGGGGCATTTTTTTTTGCTTTTCAGGCAGATGTTCCCCTGACTCCCTGCCTGCTGTCCGTGAACAGGGAAGTTAGCCTCCACATCGATGGCCAGCGTGTCTTGACTGCGTCATCTTTACTGGGAGGACTGTGTAGTCTGTTTGCATCGTTCTGGGTTTTCAACATTCATTATCCCAAGAAGGCACACAGAGCTCTAATGTTTGTGGATCATGCCTTTTTGGGTCTTGCCAGCACCAAACCACGTGTGAAGGCTTATAACTAATTAACTTTTACCGCATCAGTATCGCTCACTAATATTTTAGTTCTTTCAATCCTGTAATCATTGGACTGTAGTCAAAAAGAATTGTGTATTATGTTTCTTACTTTTTTCTTTTTTTTACTGAACAGGGGATATTTGATGAGCCATTCTGTATGCTGATAATACTACTATCTTTAATGAAGCAATAATATTAACGAACTAACTTTAACTTGAAACAATTATCTAAATAATGTTGGCAACTGGCGCCAAATGAAACATTGAAATTATCCGAAAAACACGAACTTCATGCTTTTTGTTCTGACTCTATAAAAGCTGTCGCGATACCACCATTCTGTTCTATATCCTTGCAATTCATCCATCGGACTCGGTCACTTTCTTGGCGCATTTGTGTCTTGATCAAAACGCACTGGTATTTTCCGCTGCATATTTTTTGTTTTTATTTTACTCATTTATTCATAGCCATCTCTCATTTCTGTCTGTCTCCTACGTCATTTATCTCTCGTGCCTTTATTACCTACAAAATGCTCGCTACCTTTCAACATCAAATCGTTACACAGGTCTCGCTCATTTCACCACCAATTAAAAAAAAAATTTGTTGTAAACCACTGCAACCATTTTTTTACACTTTGCGTACGGTGTACTGATGCCTACTGATAAGTTCTGATAAGTACTGACGCGTTCTCGATCCGCTAGTATTATAAAATCATTTCACTTACCTTGCGGTTGTGTTTATGCCTATCTTTTTTTTCACGTATTTCCAGTTCTTGTAGTAATATTGTCGCTACAGTTTGTTCAACTAGCATAGTATTGCTGTCCTCCATTCCTAACTGGCGCGTTATTTGGCAATGTACCATTTGTGCTTTCTTTTAGGATGTCGGCCTAAGTTTTTATTTGGAAACCTTCTTGTGTACACCATGTACCCTGTAAACTTGTATGCGAAAGTTCGTTTGAAATAAACCTGAACCGAGAAAAACCGTGTGAAATCAATACTCCCGCAGGGAACTAGAAATTCTCCCCTGTCGCCTTGAAAAAACTCCTTTCGGAAGGCCTACAAAACCACCCAAGCGTTCGTAAAACTCCTTTCAAAAGAAATATATGCTTTCCTTGAGCCCCCTGAAAACTCCCCTAAAATAACATAAGTACTTCCCAAGGGAGCTAAAATAGACTTCTATTCAACCGCCTAAAAATTTCATAAACATCACTTAAAAACGCCTTGAGGAAGTAAAAAATATTCCATTTTGATCGCCTTAAATTCTCCCGAACATTTCTTAACACTCCCTAAATACCTCCTTTCTCTCACCTAAAAACGCCCTGTTTTGAGGAGGTAAACAAAACCTCCCTGTTCTATGTAGTAAAAAAACTCGTACAAGGAGGACCACTAGAGGACAGGCGAAAAAGAACCTCAATGGAGTATAGGGGAGGAAAAAAAGTTTAGAGTGCAGTTCCACGCAAGTTGTGTGAAGCATCAAGACCTACAAAGGGTTAACATCTCGGATAAAAACAAGCCAACTTATATTGTGTCAGTTTGCCAAATGCATGCCTGTGTCATTTAAAGTGGGAAACTGATGCTTTCCATCTAACGTCATCTTGAGTCTTTGCCATGTAACATGATCGCAACACCAGTTTCAGCAAATATAGCGCCACACTTGTTCACACTTGCGAGACGGCAATCAGATTCTTACCATCAGTCATAACTTTTTTTCCCGTGAAGTTTGGCCAACCAGTCAATCATGCATCTAGTGATTCTGCAAGATGGGAAAAGCGATGTTTATGAGACGATGATAAAGATGTGACAGGGCGTTACAGCGGCAGGAGCGAGAGCGAAATTTCCCACTTATGCCTCCTGCCAGGCAGCTGCGGATACCACGACATACAACCGCTGATTGTTGCGGTCGCTCACAAAGAGAAAAATAAAGAAAAGAAGCGCCCGTGCGAAGGCCCCTTCACGCACCTAATTGTGCACATGTAGTAACCACTTCGAACTAAAATTGTGGTAGCCTGCCAAAATGCTCCAGAAATACAAAATGTCGCAGCTAATAAAGGGTTTTTGTCTCTATTCCTGGGTGAGTATTTAGAGACATATACAGTAAAAAATATGAAGTTGTGATTTTGTGTAAAACTGCCCATTTGGGCGGAATTTTGTGTCGAGCATGCAAAGACTAGTCTCTAATCTCCGATTAGTTGCCGTGAGTTACTTTTGTGGGGCTAACGAAGTAACATCTTACTTTAAATTCGTCATCGCGTAATGGTAGTGTAAATATTTCGGCGCAGATTCCTTGCAGCCACGACATAGACAACGAATGAGCGGAAGACAATCCACTCCATGAAAAAACGGTATACCAAACCTTTCAGGGCCGAAAAGTAGACTTGTAAATCCCGCATCAGCGGTGCGTTATTATTGTAGCATTTCGCCGAGGGCGTAAAAAATGAAACAGTTACAGGGCCTGAACTTTCTGCATACAGATAGAAGCAGCCGAATCTGGGGGAGAATTAGAGTGACGTAATGCAGGTGGCTTCAGGAGCTACGAATGCTCTAGAAGTCCCTTTCAGCAAAAAAGAAAATCGTGGTACCGATTCCTTCGGCGAGCAGTGTGGCACAAACGGGTTGTTTCTGTTTTTATTGTCGCTGATGATGATGAAAAGTTTCTACTGTTGCTGCTGATTCATGCGGCTGATGATGATTATTATGCTGAGGCAGATTCAGAACTTCCACTTCTTTGTTACCATCTGACAGTAAGGTGTTATCTCTGGAAATTGGCGCACTTGCCTCATAGTTCAGGATTAAGTTCCTACGGAACATTTCTAAAGTATTCAGCTATAGATCACATTCTCTATTAAAACGTCCTCTCTTCTGGATAATACACAAATGTCAAGACAAGTCAGAACATGCTTATTTGATATGGACAATAACGCTGTTCTGGAAAAACATCCAATTCCTGTGTCTCTCCTGGTCGTCGTCACGGTCTTAACACAAGTGTGTGGTCTTTAGTTGGGCGAATTTGGTCTTTTTTGGGCTAATCTCCTGGGCTCACGTCGCATCCAACTATTTTTCCCATTTGAATACTCCAAAACTATGTCCTCGCTTACGGCCGCGAAATCTGGCCTGTATATTCAAGGACAAAGGAAACAGAACGTTGTTCAAAGAACTATTCCACCAGGTTTTCAATCAAAAAAGGAGTCCGGCTAAAATACACTTGGCGATAGCTACGATACAGCTTTGCTCTAATTAAAAACAGTGAGCAATTATAGATACTGAGGGACGGCGTTTCGCAAGAAGGCCTTTATTCTGTCGCCGAGCCCAGACGTTCGTCCGCATTCGAAGCGAGGGGATGATGATGATCATTTACAGATGATAATGGCGATGGGTGCACAGACATGACTAAACGGGAAACACACCCGTTGGTGTCCACAGTGCAAGCGATGATGGCTATGCTGCGTTTGGGCATAAAGTCCGGCAATAACCTCCCTATGCTCACATGTTTTCCCCTCAGTTGAAGGCGGCCTCCTGGCCGGGAATGATTACGGCTGTCGACGTTGAAAGGGTTTTAAGCGGGATACGTGAACTATCTCTGTTCCACGACGGCTACGATCGGTTGAAGTGTCCACTGGGGTCACACAATAGTTAACTGGAGAAGTCTGTCGGACGACAACGTAAGGACCAAAGTAACGGTGTAGGAACTTTTCACAAAGTCCAGGCGTGCGTACAGGCGTCCACAGGAGCACCTCGTCTCCTTCGGAGAATTGGACGGAGCGATGGGTAGCATCATAGCGCGCCTTCCGTTCTTGCTGACGAGATTCCGTGCGGTCTCTGGCCATGCGTCGGCAGTGCGCTATACGCAAAGCGAACTGTTCGTGAAACGGCGAACAGGAACAGGAGCAGAAAAAAAAAATGTGTCTATGGCAAAAGAGGGCTGACGGCCAAAACCCAGAAAGAAGGGCGAGTAGCCGGTGGGTGCGCTGGACTGCGGAGTTATATGCGAAAGTGAACGAGTCGGTAGAATTACATTCCAATTGCTGTGGTCGTGGTTGATGTACATGGAGGTCATATCGGACAGAGTGCGATGGAAATGTTCGGTGATGCCATTTGTTTTGTGGAATGGTAGCTGGAACAGCTTTTGTGGAACAGTATTGGCTGGCTCGAAGAACGTCAGCGAGCTAGTGCGAAAGAAATGTTCTGCCACGGTCGCTCAACAGAACGCGAGGCGCTCCATTCCGCAGGATGATATTGCGCACACGAAGTCAGCAACTTTCTTCAGGCACAACCAGATCGGAGCGCAGCGTCTCCGCATATTCTAGTCAAATGATCTACGGCGGTTATAATCCAACGGCAGCCATCTGGTGTTGACGGTAAAGGCCCGTACAAATCAATCCCGACTGCTTCAAATGGAAGGCAGAAGGGCACGGAGGTGGTTGAAGCATAGCCGGCCAGGGGTGACGTAGATCGTTTTCTGTGCTAACAAGAAGGGCAGGAGGCCACCTACTTGCGACGCTAGAGGACAGACCTGGCCAGAAAAAGCGACTGCGGACACGATCGCAAGTTTTTTTCGAAGTCAAGATGACCAGCGGTGGCGTCATCATGAAGTGCTTGGAGTATGGGAAGACGGAGTCGACGAGGAAACGACGGGCACGCAAGTTATAACCGCAGGATGATGATTTTCACGGTATAGCACGCCGTCAATAACTTTAAAGAGGCGAAGTTGGCGTCGACAACCGGCTGTTGGGGCGGCTCAGCAGATCCATTGAGTCGGTCAATCAAAGTCCGGCAGTAGGTATCTTCCCGCTGCAACGTTGGCAGTTCCGAGGATTGGAGCACTGAAGCAATAGCTCAGAGGGGCTAATGGCAAGCTTGTGTGCCGGGATTCACAAGGTGGCAGGGGGCGTTGACGAGGGTAAGGGACAACGCGAAAGGGCATCAAGCATCCAAATGCTTTCCTGCCGGACCTGTACGTAATCGTAAAATCGTACTGCTGCAAATACAAGAACCCACCGTCCTAGGCGCCCAGACAAATATTTTTAGCGTTGATAGCAAAAGAGGGCGTGATGATCGGTGACTAATGGGGAAATGTCGGCCGTACAGGTATGGGCGGAACTTCTGAATATGACCAGACAACAGCCAGACATTCCTGTTTCTGTGATCGTAGTAATTTTGCTCAGGCGGGTGTCAGCGAACGACTAGTCGCTTGTACCTATTTTACTGGTAGGTGCCCGGCGCCACCAAGGACATACGAATTCACATGGTGCCTTGCACAGCCACGATGGACGCTCAACTCGCAACTGCCTATGGCAGGACATGCCGCCAGACTCCTTCACCCCCGGCAATGGCGCAACGCTACATGATGGCCGGAGCCTCGCCAGATGGACAAGGATCATGGGCCCCTCGATCGGGCCAAAGGTAGCTTCCAGACGTGAAATCCCCTTTCAAGGGTCCGCACTCGACCAGGGACGCCTGTACCCATTAAAGAAACCAGTTGGTGTACGGCGGTACCGGGATTCAAACACAGTACCTCCCGCATACGAGGCGAGTGCGGTACCTCTAAGCCATCGTATATATATGTATATATATATATATATATATAGTACAAGTAAAGAGTCGGATACACAGCAAGAACAATAACAAACAATGTTTACTTACGTAGCGGCAACGGGACTTGCCTTCATCAGAGTAAAGTTACATGATTTTGCTGTGGCAAACATTTTGGACACATTTCTTATATAGGTTTGCATAAAAGTGTGAGAAAGAGCGAAAAATGTTTCGGAAAAGGAGAGTGGGCATAGAGTCAGGCTACGCCTATGTAACAACATCAACAAACAAACAAAAAAAAGGGGGGGAAGAGCTAGAGAGAGAAAAAGGGGTCGTGTTAACAATGCAGTGTTCAAGGTTGCACCATGACGGGTCAACGTATGCCGCGCGGGCTGCAAGTTCAGACAATGAGGGAAACTGGAGAACCGCGACTTGAAAAGAAAGGGAAGAGTATACAGTAAGGTATTCAGTGGCTGGGGAGACTGGTTCGGGGGGAAGCGAAGATGGGTGTGCCCCCCGCGGATGAAGAGAATAGATAGGGGGCACAAAAGAGCATTTCATAGAAGCTAGCAATTGAACAGGAAATAGGTAGGGTCACAAAAGGTTAAACATGAATAGATCAAAAAGAGTTAAACATTCTTAAGTGGTGGTGGGAACGAGGCCTCCTTCCCCAGGGCAAATGGCATTGTTGAGCCGCATTAGGCTAATAAATCTGCTGTAGAAAGGAGAGTTTCTGCGAATTCTGATGGCAAACTCGAGGGTAGGAATAATGAACATAGTTATAAAAATTATGAAGCCGCTAATTTTAATCGAGGGATAAGCACGTTAGTTTTTCCGTAACTTTCATTAATTCCAAGTGCGGCTGACCCAAACTTATGAATGAGATAAGATTCCCGAACCTCGCGGTCGTGGTGCGTTTTGAAGGCGGATTCTAAAATCGTTGCTTTAGGATGTTCAAATGCATTCCTGGGACTGTTCACATGTCTTGACGGGGGCAAATAAGGGCAGCTTTTTGCATGAGAGCGGTGATTATTGAACCGTATTCGGAAGGGCGTTTCAGTTTGGCCGATATATTGTTGCCTACAAACAGTGCACTCTAGAAGATATACGACATTAGCGGAGTCACAGTTAAAGTTACCTTTTATGTTTACGTAGTAGTCTGAAGCCGTGCTGGTGGCGCGCTGTGTAGTGGTCATGTGTGGGCATACTTTACATCGGGGTTTATTGCAGGGCATGCAGCCTGTAGTTGCCGGTCGGTTGATACGAGAGTTAGTAAGAGAGAGAGAAAATGACATTTATTGAAAATTTCCGGCGGGGAGGCGGTCAGGCCACGCAGGGCTTCGCCACCCCCTGTCTATGTACTAAGCAGACCCCGAAGCTATGCCTGGGCACCGGTTCAGGCTACTCGGCGAGTCCCCTCCCGAAGGAGGATCTCCTTTTCGCCTTTGCCGGGCCAGAGCAGCCTCGAGCCGCTGGACTGCCAGCAGTTGCCGCTCGTATTCGGGCGAGCTCACGAGTCCTATAATGTCCGGTGGTAGCTCTTTTGGGCTCCCCACTGCACTGTGTCTTTCACATCCCCACATGATGTGGGCCAGGTCTGCAGTCACCAACGCGCACACACTGCACACTGCACTTTCGTAAGTTCCAGGGCACACGTGGCGCGCGAGCGCTGGAGTCAGCACGGATCCAGTCTGTAGTTGACGGAGGAGGACGGCTTCGCCCCTCTTGAGCCTCGGGTGAGGTGGGGGCAGGGCGCGTCTTCCCGCACGATGCCAGTGAAGGATGTCCCCCGTAGTTGGTCAGGGGCTCCATGATCTCCGCCGCAGACGATGGGCAGGGGGGCACCGCACGGTGCGCGAGCTCGCGTGCGATGGCGTCCGCCTCCTCGTTGCGGTTGACGGTGGCCACCCGCAATGCCCCCCACGTGTGCGGGGGAACCAGCGGATGTGCGTTGTAGTCTCCTTGCGCTCGGGGAGCAGGCTTGCTGCAGTCCCGCACACGGCGTTCCTGGCGTAGCTTGCTACTGCGGTCTCGAGTCGCTGAGCACCGTGGTGATTGTGGGGCTGCTCGCTAGCGCTAGGGCTATGGCAGCCTCCTCTGCCTGCGCGGCCGTTCGGGCCATGATGCTGCAGGCGTTCAGTAGTTCCCCGGTGGTGGCTCGTACGACCACCACCACATATGTGTTGGGGCGGTCGCGGTGCTTGGCTGCATCCACGTATACTGCCCCCCTCGTCCCTGTTGTGTGCCTCGGCGAGCGCTCGGGCTCGCGCCGCTCTCCTCTCCGCGTTCCTGTCCGGGTGGACGTTCCGCGGCAAGGGGAGCACCTTGATCTTGCGAATGATGTCGTCCTCTATGGGAACGATCCTATCTTGATGTTGGTCAACTTGAGGTGGGTTGATGCCCAACCTCTGGAGGATGGCCCTGCCGGTCTTGGTGGAACCGAGGCGTTCGAGCTGGGAGACCCGCTGGGCTTCACTCACCTCGTCCAGGGTGTTGTGTACCCCCAGTTCGGCAAGGGCCTGGTTACTCGTGCTGTTGAGGCAACCCCAGTGCTGCCTTGTAGGATTTGCGGATGGCCGCATTGATCCTATCCTTCTCCTGTTGTTTCCAGTAGTGGAACGCACCAACGTATGTAACGCGGCTCATGACAAATGATTGCAAGAGGCGCAGCAGGTTAGCTTCTCGCATTCCCTGTCTGCGCGTAGATATTCGTTTGATGAGACTCGTTGCGATCCCCATCTTGGTGACCATGCGGTCGATTGACGTTGTATTGCTGCGGCTGGCTTCGATGTGCATGCCGAGCACTCTGATGCTTTGCACGTGGGGGAATGACTGTGCCGTCCCCCGTGCGCAGCGTGATCTTTGTTGGCGTCCTCCGCTGCTCGCTTGCGGAGGCGCCCGGGCGGTGGTAGTATCAGCAACTCCGATTTCTGCGGAGAGCATCGTAGTCCCGTGTCTTTCAGGTAGTCTTCGATGTTGTCGATTGCCTCTTGTAGTGTGGATTCAATGTGGCCGTCACTACCCCCCGGGGACCAGAGGGTAATGTCGTCCGCATAGATGGTGTACTTGACTTGAGGGAGCTGGTTCAGGCGTTCGGCGACTCCAATCATCACCAGGTTGAAGAGAAATGGCGAGATGACTGCGCCTTGCGGGAGTGCCGATGCTGCCCAGCTTCCGCTCTTCCAGTTGTAGGTTCCAATCTGTAGCATCACCGTGCGGTGTGACAGAAAGTCCCTGATGTAGTTGTAGGTCCTCTCTCCGAGCCCAGTCTGTTGACTTGAGCCAGGATCGCAGAGTGGCGTACCTTGTCAAAGGCGCTCTGTAGGTCTAGGCCGAGGATGGCGCGGTTGTCCCGGGTGTTGACTGTGGTGGTGTCCATGGCTTCGTGCTGGATTAGCAGCATGGCGTCTTGCGTGCTGAGCTTCTCTCGAAACCCTAGCATCGTGTGCGGGTACATGTTCCGGTCTTCTAGGAACCTTTGCCACCTGTTGTTTAGGACATGTTCCAATACCTTTCCCGCACACGAAGTGAGGGAGATGGGCCTCAGATTCTCAATGCCGGGTGGCTTGTTCGGCTTTGGTATTAGGATTGTTCTGGCTGCCTTCCACTACTTGGGTAGTGTTCCGGCGCGCCAGCAATTGTTGTAGTAGTTGGTGAGGGCCGTTATGGCCTCGTCATTTAGGTTTCGCAGGGCCTTGTTGGTGATTTGGTCAGGGCCGGCTGCGGACTTGCAGTTGAGGTCTTGGGCCGCCTTGCGAACCTCCCACTCTTCAATATCCTTTGTCGAGCAGGGGGTTGGGCGGTCCCTGGTAGTCTATGTGCGTTTCGCTCGGGGTGCTGGGGAGGTAACGCTCGTTCAAAGCGTTTACACATCTCCTCTTCTCCGAGTTGCTTGGTGGGTAGCGTAGACAATCTGTGAGAGTCTGTGCTGTTGGTAGTCTTTGCTCTTGGATTCGTCCATCAGGTGCCTGAGCAGCTTCCACGTTCGGCCAGCGTGTAACTGCCCGTCCGCTTCATTGCAGATGGCGTTCCATTGTTGAGCGCAGAGCTGCCTGCTGTATTTTTCGATGCTGCGGTTCAGCTCCGCTACCCCTCTTTCTGAGGTTGCGGTTGTGCCTCTGCGCTTCCATCTCTTCTGTAATGCTTGTCTCGCCTCGATCATGTGAGCGAGGCGAGGGTCCATACGCTGAATGGTGTCTTCCGTTCCACCTCTGTGGTAGCCTGCGAAGTTGCCTCTACCAGCCTCTCCGCCCAGTCTTCAATGTCCGTGATTTGGGTGCCCAGGCTCGTTTCGCGAAACCGGTGCCAATCCGTTAGCCTTTGTTTGATTTTCTGGTAGCCAATGCCTCCCTTTGCCAGGGTGGGGATCTCTACCCCTCGATAATGTGGTGGTCGCTGCCCAGGTTGTGGCCCGTGTTCCTCCACTGCACGGGTCTGGCCATCTGGCAGCCGCACAAATGCGAGGTCAGGGTTGGTGTCCCGGGCAACCGATGTGCCGACGCGGGAGGGGTTGCCCGGGTCGGTGAGCAGGATGAAGCCCGCGTCCGTCGCATCGTCCAACAGGTCCCTTCCCTTGGCTGCCGTGATGCCATATCCGAGTTCCTTGTGCTGCGCATTAAAGTCCCCGCCGATCATATCGTGTCGCTAGGGGGCCGTCTACAGTGCTTTATGAAACAGGGCTTTGAATTTCTGTTGCCTGTGTTGCGGGTTGCTGTAGGTGTTGATGAAGAGCATGGTTTCAGTCTTCTTCTTGCCAATCACCACCTCGGTCGCGCAGAGCTCGATTGCCGTGCTGCGGCCGAGAAAGTGTTCGTGCTTTATGAACTTGATCCCCTTGCGGACAAAGGTGCAGACCCCCTGTGCTGCTCCCTTGCCGCACTCCCGTGCACTGGGAGGGCTGGCGTGTGTGCGGTATCCCGGCAAGGTTGGTGCTTGCTCCGTGTGTGTTTCTTGGACCATGATAATGTCAGGGGGAGATTCCATGGACCTCAGGTGTTGCTGTAGTACGGCTCTTCGGCACTGGAAGCCATTGGCGTTCCAGTGCCAGACCTTTAGGCTTGTCTTGGTTGGGGTGGGCATGGTTGTTGTTGCGTTCCCTTGTTGCCGTGGTCGCCGGTGGCTGCAGAGGGAGCTCCGAGTTTCTCGAACAGGAACTTCTCCAGCCGGTCGAATCTGGCATTCATTCTGTGTTCGAGAGCGTCCACGCGTTTCTCGAGCTTGTCTACGCGTTCTGTGATCCGTCGAATGCGGACCGCACAGCCGATGCTGCACGGTGTACTCGTAGTCTGTGTTGTTGGGGACGATACCGAAGAGATCCTGTCGGCTTCGTCTTCCATGTTCAGAGACTCTTCGCTCGCTTCCTCTGGGGTGGCGGGCTTGTTCTCTGGTTGTTGCTGTTGCAGGTGTTTCGGCGTGAGGGATGGAGGTTGGGGTACCTTCCCTTGGACCCATGGTGTTGTTGCTGTGGGCTTGTTTCCTGTAAGCAGGATTTCTCTAGTTGCTTGGTCAACTTGGCGATCACGTCCTGCTGTTCTCGCACCAATTTTCTTCAATTGTTGGATCTCGTTCTGAGGTCCTCTTGTACTCCTTGAGCGGGAGCGCGCCGTCTTCTTTGGCGCCGCCGCCCGATGCCACCACCGCGACCCATGACGTGTTGGCTCGCGTCACACCATCACGCGATCGGCTTCTCGTCCTATCGCGGTTCGCCGCGTTGCGGGTAGCAACAGCAGCGGCTGGCGTTCTGCTGCGGCTCCGCTGCTGACGTTGGTGGTTTCCGAGAGGAGCGAGTTCGGGGAATTCGTCCTTTCTAGAAAGCCTGACTTTCATGGCGGGCTGAGGCTTAGCTTTCGCTTCTTCTGAAACTTTGCGGTTCCATTGCCGTTTCTTGACTAGATACGGCGTCTTGAATTGTTTTTGCAATTTTTCGTGCCCGTTGGGGTGCGGGCCTCCGCAGAGTTTACAGTGCGATTTTGCACTCCTCTTCGTGATTGTGCCCCGGGTTGTGCTTGCCACAGGCGAAAGACACCTCGGGCGTTTGGGTAACGGGCAGACATCTTTTTCGGTGTCCAATTTGCCCGCACGTTCTGCAGACTTCTCTGTGCTGTCGGACAGATAGCACCGGATCAGCACTCCAGCGTACTTTATGTATGACGGGACCTTGTTGCCTTGAAACAGCACGATGACCGCTTCCGAGTTGCCAATTCGGTGAGCGTCAATCGCCGTAGTATTGAAATTGTTGAGTACATACCGGCGTATGTTCTCGGGGGTGTCGTTGATGGAAAATGTTTCGAATCACACCCTTGGCTGTGTTCTCCGGTGCTGCGTGATACGCGAACACTTCAAAGCCTTGATCTCCTATGGTGATGGCCCGAATCACCGAGTAGCGCTGGGCCCGCTCTTTCGTTTGGGGGTGCTCATCACAACGATGTTTTGAGCGATGTTGGGACAGGCAATGTCCCCCCGCAAAAGCTTGCATTTCCACTCCGGCAGCCCTAGCAATGGCGCTCATAAGCTCCGTTGGCTTGGTCTTGCCGATGATCAGCCCGCCGCGAGCCGAACCACGATCTTGAACTCGCTGCGTGCCATGTTGTTAAGCATACGTGCTGCCGTCTCGATGGTTGCGTTCACTTACGGGCAAACTGGGCCCTCGTTGGTTGAAAAGTCTTCTTACCGGTGACCGGGCTTGTTTGAAGCTTGCTGCGAAGCTTCGGTGCTCGCCTTCGGTGATCGCTTTCCACGCTGAGTCGCCAAGACCCAGCCGGCTTGATTCTCCGGTGCGCCTTCTTCCTCCGCTCCCGGACAGCAATTGCCGTGCGGCCCGAACTGCGGTCCAACATGGGCTGCTGGTCCGGCGCCGAAACTCGTATTCATGGCTGTCGGGGTCCCCGCCACGTACGCAGGCATCTCCGAGCTTGCGTCGGCGACGAGCAGCTGCGGCTGGACCGGCTCGTGGAGCTCTTGGGCAGCCGCAGCTTGCCGATGAGAGCTCGCGCTGCTGCTCATGCGCGTGGTGCGGGCATGTGCTACTGGCTCCTCGAGGCGCTCTCCTTCGCCGGCCTCGGAACGTTCGTCTCGTGAGGCCTAGCCTGATGCGATGTTTAAAAAGCCTGAAATCTTGGCGTAAAATGCACTCAACTGCGGCAAACGGGGCCACGGGAGATTCCTTGTGACTTGCCGGTGTTCTTGATGCACAACTGAGAAAGGTGATGGCCTTTTTCCGCATGAAAAGCAGCAAAAGCGAGAGCTCATGTGGAGTAGGTTATGACTCCATAGCCCCCTAGGCGGGCCACCAGTTAGTAAGAAAGTCACCTAAATTCTTATTACGCCGGTAGACAACGCGTTGTCTACCGGCGCAATAAGAATTACTTAGAATGTTTACTTACGTGTTTACTTACGTATACGTAAGTAAACAATGTTTGTTATTGTTCTTGCTGTGTATCCGACTCCTTTATATATACTATTTCTCCGCGCTTTGTGAGTTTATCTTTCTCTAGATTTATATATATATATATATATATATATATGCATATTGCCGCATTGGGTTTGTTTATTTGTGTTTGCTTTTACCGCCCGGCTGCGCCGGTCTGTGTTATCTCTGCGCCAAGGGAAGCGCGTGTTCCATCTTCTTCTTTCTGCGCCGCATGTGTTATCTGTTGTGATAGGGAGAGCATTCCGATCTAACGTGAACAGCCCAGAATAATCTTCTGGATCTACTATGTTTCTCGATGCGAATCGACGTTTCCAGAACCACGCGCGCCAAGAGATAAAAAGCCTGCAGTGCGGACGGCGGGGCATTCCGATTCGACGACACTCGCCTGTGCAAGTGACTTTGTTGACCGCTGCTTCGCCGGCTCTGTATTCTTTTGAGTTGTTAGGGGAGCACAAGTTCGCTCCAATAACGTGTTTCTCATTCAAGACAACTGCATCGTCCTTGTCTTCGTGACAATATATATAGTTATATATAGGTGTGTGTGTGTGGTGTGTCAAGACATGTGAACGGTCCCAGTCATGCATTTCAACATCTCAAAGCAACAATCCTAGAATCCGCTTTTTTACGTTTTTTACGTCACATTTACGTTATTGCAACTGATATGGGCATCCGGAAACTGAGTCCTCCAAAAACAAGATATACACACTCCAAAAATAGCTTATGCGTGCTGTTGGAGATCTGCGTTACAATGGCCCATACATCTCAATTATTCACTTAATATAAAGCCCTAAGGTTTAACTCGGGTTAGGAACATCGACTTTTAATGTATTTAAAATCCCAAATCCGCACAACCTAGCTCAGTTGCAGCTAAACGTTTAAGCTCGCTGTAATCGTCACGGCGAAGTCTGGCACATCCCTACACCGAGAACAAATCACGGCATTCAAAAGCTGAAATTTGCCATTCGGCATGTGCTAATAAATATAGGCCCTACTCTGGAATAATTGCACTCACTTTCTGCAGGCGCTATCTTTAATCTATTCAGTTTTGGGAGCAACCTATTCCTCCTTCTGTCGTAGTCGTACACAACGACGGACCATAGGAGACCTGTGTCTCTCACGCCACATACAATAATATCATTTTTTCTGTCTGAAATTTTTTGGTAAAATAAGTGTATTGCGATAGAAAAATTATTTTACAGATTTTATTCTGCGGTGATAAGAAAGTTGTGCTTTGATGTGGTGTTATATGCCGAAATATCTGCATTTGATACAAATCGCGGAAGCCTTATTTGCTAAGAACTTATTTTCCATAAATTTGCCCTGCTGTCTACCTTCTTGTTCTTTTTCGTTTTTCTTTTTTTTTTGTTGTTGTTGTTGTTATTTTTTCTGCAAGGTGGGGCTTTTGTCAAGCTGCCTCTGCGGAGCGTTTTTCCTCATTTTTTCGCCACCATATTGAGTTGTTAAAATTTCGGTTTGTAAGTTTCTTTGTATCAGCTTTCCACTCCTTTGTGGTCAAATAAAGAAACTTCAAACTCAAAAACAACCACGACCGCGAGGTTCGGAAATCTTATCTCATTTACAAGTTTAGGCCAGCAACGCTTGGTATGAATAAAAGTTACGGAGAAACTAACGCGCTTATCCTTGATAGCATTTGGGACCTTATAGTTTTTATGGCGTTGCTCATTTGGCGTATTAAAGCGCAGCAAAGACGAGGACAGGAAACACAGACGACGCTGTGACGCTGCGCTTCAATACGCCCGATGTACCAACTCGCCCAAACCAATACTCTCCTAGTTGCTCATTTATTCTACACTTGAGTTTCCCATCGGAATTCGCACAAAACTCTCGAAGTACAGCAGCTTTATTAGCCTAATGCGGCTCGAGAATGCGATTTGTCTTTGCGAAGAAGGTCACGGTCCCCCCATTTTTCAACATTTAACTCTTTGTGGGGTGCAGCGATGGCGTAGAGGTAGTAAACACCCGCCTCGCGTGCAGAAGGACCGTAGTTCGAATCCCGGTGCCAGACAATTCCCAACCGGATTAAAAAAAAAATCCGCGCATTGATTGGAATTGCACAAAGGGGCTTGGGGTGCAGCCTAACCCCGGCGACCATTGCCGGCAATGCACTCCCTCACCAGAGCAGGATTGGCCACCCTGGTGCAGTAACGGCCACAACCTCCCATGAATACGCCAATTAACCCTCGGCCCTCAGTCCCCAGCGGCTGCGAAGCAATTGACCACGGCGGCGGCCCAGACCTGTGACGCAGCAGAGGGTGCTAAGAATCCTTGGATCCGGACAGGCCGCCAATGGAATCTGAAACCTGGCAACGTTTAACGTTGCGAACCTTATCTTAGCGAAGCAATGCTCTCGAGGTGTTGTTCGAGGAATTAGAGGGCATTAAATGGGATTGTAATAGGGCTTAGTGAGGTTAGGAGGGCCGGCGAAGCCTTTACGGTGCTGAAAAATGGACACGTCCTATGTTACCGTGGTCTACAGGACAGAAGAGAACTGGGAGTGGGATTTCTAGTCAATAAAAGCATAGCTGGCAACATAGACGAATACTATAGCATTAACAAAGGGCAGCAGGGTCTTGTAATTAGGCTCAATAAGAGGTACAAGATCAAGGGGTGGTCAAGTCTACGCGCCCACATCCAGCCACGACGACCAAGTAGGTGGAACGCTTCCATGAAGATGTTGAACAGGCAATGGCTAAAGTAAAAACACAGTACCCGTAGTTATGGGGGACTTCCAATGCTAAAGTAGACAAGAATCAGGCTGGAGACAAGGCAGTTGGGAACTATGGTCCTGGGCTGTAGAAATAGCAGGGGGGACCTACTAGTTGAGTTTGCAGAACGGAATAACCTACGCATAATGAATACCTTCTTCTGTAAACGGAGAGTCGGAAGTGGACCTGGATGAGCCCGAATGGGGAGCACAAACATGAAATAGACTTCATATTATGCGATACCCATGGCGTCGTGCAGGATGTGGAAGTGATCGGAAGGGTAAGGTGCAGTGAACCACCGTATGGTAAGATCTCGAATTAGGCTAGATTTGAGGAGGGACCGCAACAAGCTAGTACGAAAGAAGCCGATAAATGAGCTAACAGTAAGACGTAAAGTAGAAGAATTCAGGATCGCGCTGCAGAACCGATATTCCGCCCTTAACGAGGAAGCCGAGTTTACGACACAGGAAGCCAGCGACAACCTTACACGCATTATCACAGAGTGTGCAGTAGAAGTAGGGGGCACTATGGCTAGACAGGATACTGGTAAACTTTCACAGGAGACGAAAGATCTAATCAGGAAACGGCAAACCATGAGAATCTCTACCGCAGCTGACAGAATAGAACTAGCCGAGCTCTCGAAAATTAATCAATAAGCGTAAGACAGCTGACATACGGAAGTATAATATGGAGAGGATCGAATACGCTGTAAAGAACGGAGGTAGCCTGAAAGCAGTGAAGAGACGTCTTGGCTTGGGGAAAAATCAGATGTATGCACTTAAGGATAAGCAAGGCAATGTCATCACAAATAGGGATAAATAGTCACAGTGGCCGAGGAGTTCTATAGGGATCTGTACAGTAGCCGAGACATACAGGATAATGCCGAATGAGACAGTAGCTGAGAGGAGATAGATATCCCACCAGTAACGACCCGAAGAAGTAAGGAAGGCTTGAAAGAAATGAAAAGGGGGCAAAGTACCTGGTGAGGATCAGATAACAGCAGACCTCTTGAAGGATGGCGGAGAAATTGTACTTGAAAAACTGGAAAACCTGTATATGCAATGCCTAATGACGGCAATGGTACCGAAATCTTGGAAGAAACGCGAACATCATCCTAATCCATAAGAAAGGCGACATGAAGGACTTGAAAAATTACAGGCCGATCAGCTTACCGTCAGTCGTCTACAAGGTATTTACCAAGGTAATCGCTAACCGAATCTCTGCAACCTTAGATTTCAGTCAACCTAAGAACAAGCAGGGTTCCGTAAAGGTTATTCAACAATGGACCATATTCACACGATCAATCAGGTGATAGAGAAGTGCGCTGAGTATACTGAACCCCTATTACATAGCCTTCATAGACTATGAGAAAGCATTTGACTCGGTCGAAACTCATAGCAGTCATCCAGGCATTACGGAACCAGGGGGTAGATGAGCATTATGTACGAATACTAGAGGATATCTACAATGGGTCCACAGCTACCATATTCCTCCATAGTGAGAGCAGTAAAATACCTATAAGAAAGGGTGTCAGACAAGGAGACACAATCTCTCCAATGTTATTCACCGCATGCTTACAAGAAGTATTCAGAACGTTGGATAGGGAACAGGTGGGAGTAAGGGTTAATGGAGAATACCTCAGTAACCTCAGATTTGCGGATGACGTCGCCTTGCTAAGTAACTCGGGGGACGAATTGCAAAGCATGCTTTCCGCACTGGGCGAACAGAGTAGAACCGTGGGCCTGAAAATTAATATGCAGAAAACTAAAGTAATGATCAATAACCTCGGGACAGCACAGCAGTTTGAGATAGGTGGCGAGGCAGTGGAAGTGGTAAGCGAATATATCTACTTAGGCCAAGTTGTGACCCCAGATCCCAACCATGAGGCAGAGATAATTAGAAGGATCAGAATGGGGTGGGGTGCATATGGCAGACATTCTCAGATAATGAATAGCAGCCTACCATTGTCTCTGAAGAAGAAAGTGATATGACAGCTGCATCTTACCGGTACTCACCTACGGGGCAGAAACTTGGAGGCTCACTAAGAGGGTTCAACTTAAATTGAGAACGACTCAGCGGGCAATGGAACGGAAAATGATAGGTGTAACATTAAGGGACAAGAAGAGAGCGGAGTGGGTCAGGGAGCAAACTGGTGTTAAAGACATATTAGTAGAAATTAAGAAAAAGAAATGGACGTGGGCAGGGCATGTAATGCGAAGGCAAGATAACCGCTGGTCATTAAGGGCAACAGAGTGAATCCCTAAAGAATGCAAGCGTTGCAGGGGGCGGCAGAAAGTTAGATGGGCAGATGAGGTCAAGAAGTTTGCGGGGATAAATTGGTCACAGTTGGCACAGGACCGAGATAATTGGAGAATAATGGGAGAGGCCTTGGCCCTGCAGTGGGCGTAGATAGGCTGGTGATGATGATGATGATATATATGATCACTACCTATTTCCCGTTCGGTCGCTAGCTCACAGTGCAATACAGTTTTGTTCCCCGTATGTATTACTTTCCATCCGCATACCCAAATTCAGTCTTCCTTCATGCCTGTAGGAATCCATCCGAACCCCGCAACCCACTGTGTACTTTTCCCTTTTTGAAACCGCGATTGTCCAGGCTTCTGCACTGCCTGAACTTTCAGCCCGCACCAAGAGCATTTTTCACGTCGTCATGCATTCTTGATAGCTGCCCTCTTTGTTGAACGCCTTTCTCTCGGTCTATCCTTTTTGTTGTTGTTGTAACACGCGCATAGCTGGACTGCGCTCATGCTCTCCGTTGCCGAAGCATCTCTCTGTCCTTCTCGCAGGCTTCCGGTTTCTTGTGGGGCAGAAAGTTAGACCTAGTTCTGTCCCACAAATAACCACGTGAATGAATACGACTTACACAAAGATCTCACTGAATTTCTCGGAAATTAGACTCAGCGAGGTTTTCTTCTAAAAAACAGGACCAACCTGATATAAACGACCATACCCTGCGTCCACCTAGCACTTGGAGTCCAGATGTAGATCAATCTCCAGAATTAGCTCTAGTTAAATCGGAGTCCAGGCAAATATTGACAATCACTAAGCAATAAACAAGAACATAACTCCGTCAGAAGAGATTACCCTGAATACCCTATAAGGTAGAACCGACATAGTCATAAAGCCCGCCTACAAAGGTTGTAGCGTGGTATATTTCATCATCACTATCATCACAAGCCTATCTACGCCCATTGCAGGGCAAAGGCCTCTCCCATTTATCTCCAATTACCCCGGTCATGTGCTAACTGCGATCATTTTATCCCCTCGAACTTCTTGATCACATCTGCCCATCTAACGTTCTTCACCCCCTGCAACGCTTGCCTTCTCCTGGGATCCACTCCGTTGCCCTTAATGACCAACGGTTATCTTGCCTTCGCATTACATGCCCTGCTAACGTCCATTTTTTCTTGTTAATTTCTACTAGAATGCGCTTCACACGCGTTTGTTCCCTGACCCACTCCGCTCTCTTGTTATCCCTTAATGTCACACCTATCATCTTCCGTTCTAATTCCAACTGAGTCACTCTGAAATAAAGTTGTACCCTCTTAGTGAGCCTACAAGATTCTGCCCCGTAGGTGAGTACCGGTAAGATGCAGCTGTCATACACTTTCTTCTTCAGGGAGAATGGTATGCTCCCATTCATTATCTGAGAATGCCTGCCGTATGCTCTTCACCCCATTATTATCTTTCTAATTACCTCTGCCTCATGGTTCGGATCCGGGGTCACAACGTGGCCTAAGTAAATATACTCGCTTACCACTTCCACTGAATCGCCCCCTATCTCAAACCACTGTGTTGTCCCGAGGTTATTGATCATTACTTTGGTTTTCTGCATAATAATTTTCAGGCCCACGGTTTTACTCTGTCCAGATGCGGAAAGCATGCTTTGCCATTCGTCCCCCGAGTTACTTACAAGGCAATGTCATCTGCAAATGTGAGGTTACTGAGGTATTCTCCATGAACCCTTACTCCCACCTGTTCCCAATCCAACTTTCTGAATACTTCTTGTAAACATGCTGTGAATAACATTGCAGAGATTGTGTCTCCTCGTCTGACCCCTTCCTTATAGGTATTTTACTGCTCTTTTATGGAGGATGATGGTAGCTGTAGACCCATTGTAGATTTCCTCTAGTATTCTTACATAATGCTCATCTACGCCCTGGTTCCGTAATGCCTGAATGACTGCTGAGGTTTCGACCGAGTCAAATGCTTTCTCATAATCTATGACGGCTATATTTCGGTTGTAGTTTTACCAGTGGGAAAATACAAAGATTTACTTTATTGACATCTCAACAACCCTTGAAACTACAAGCACTGAGATAACGATACGCGCCAGAAGTACAGCCTAACACTCCTTTCTGAGCCTCATAGATCTGCGATCAAGATACTTAATTACGGTCACTGACTTAAACTTTCTTAAACCGGAAAAAAGCAGGCAGGACGTTTTTACCTCCTTCCAAAAGTCCCGAAAGTCTGTGTAGAAGTCATTGTTTACTGCCGAAATTCCTGGCCGGACCATCGTTTTCGAATATATTACTTCAACTGAAGCATTATCTCCGTTTCTGAATCATTCCTCATCCGACATTCCGGCTCTTCTTCCTTCATTCGTTCACGACACTCCCTACTTCCCCCCTATAATAGAAGAGATAATTAAGGGTGGACGCCTAGCCAGTGAAACCCTCCTTGTTACTCCTGATGTAGCCGCCTTGAAGAAGAAGAAGAAGAAGAAGACTTCATTTTTCAGCAGACGTTGTTACAATTCCTCCTGAAGGGGCAGGAAGCTAAAGGCACTTGAGTGCCTCACAAGGGCTCCTGACCCTCTGGAGTCCACAACAGAGCAGTTCACAGTAGCGGACATGTTCAAATCAAATATGCGCGCTTAGCAATAAGATCCAGCAATACAGAGAAAAAAAATAAGTAAATCAAGACAAATACAAAAAATCGTACATTTCCTATGATGAGAATCACAAGTTATACAATATACATAAAACTTTTTTCTTCAATACCTGTTGCCAACAGATACAATACCACACGAAATGTTTTCTTACTGATTGTTCCTCATGTCTATGAAAAAATCACGTTTTCACAGAGTACAGTTTAAATTCTTTAGAGTGAGACACGCGTAGTGATTGTCATATCTCACTTTCTTTTCTATAAACATGACCTTGGTTTCAGTCTTAAATACGGTTGCACTGGTGCTAAAATTTAAATTATCCGCTAGGATGTTCAAGACATGTGGTACTTGATAAGTGGCCGATTGTTTGCCGTAATTAGTCCTAGTTTTAGGTGTACGTCTTATTGGACGCCGTACACAGTAATCACAGGTTTTCTGCGTCACCATCTACATATAACTTGTTTTTGTGTACCATCTGCAGGAGTCTAAAGTAATACAGCTTGTCAGCTTTAAGTATTGAGTGTTGTGAAAAACAAAGGTGAAGTTGGCAGGTCTTGGAATTTCCCTTGAAAAATTTTCGAAACACCGTAATATCTTTTTTTTGCAGGACAACAAGCTTATTGTAATTATTTCGTGAGGTTGTTCCCCACACCAAGATTCCGTACGTTAGTTTTGAATAGAATAGAGAATAATACATGTTTCTTTTTAGCCATAGCGGTACTAAGTGTGATATTTATAAAGGCATCCGAACTGTTCGTGCCAGAGCCGCAACTAAATTATTTACGTGTACTGACCAGTTTCACTGTTCTTGGAACCAAACACCAAGGAACTTTTGCTCATGTACCGTGCAATAAGATGACCTTCGTATTGAGATTGATATCTTCGTTTAAGGGCCTTATTGATTGGGCGGAAAATTATATAGGTTGTCTTTGTGGCATTTAATCGCAGCCTTGTTTTGTTGTAACCAGTTTGAAAGATGCACCAGATATTCGTTTACAATAGATTCCAGGAATGTTAAACTGTTTGATGAGAAAAAAATATTCGTGTCATCTGCATACATAATAATATAAGAAGAACCTGGTATTTTAACAATATCATTTATGTACACAATAAATAATAACGGGCCAAGTAAGGATCCTTGTGGGACACCTTGTTTCAATTTCATTTCGGCAGATAATATGTCATTGATGCCAACTATTTGATATCGATCATGCAAGTAGTTTTCCAGAATTTGTAATGCGATCCCACGAATCCCACAGCTAGATAATTTTTTTTAACAGCCAATCCAAATGTGTTGAATCAAATGCCTTTTGAATATCTAAGAAAAGACCGAGTGTGTATGTTCTGTTTTCCATATTTACGATTATCTTTTCCTTGATATATGCCAGAGCTTGCTCAGTTGAAACTATGCTTTTGGAAGCCGTATTGGTTGGTTGCTATTATTTGGTGCTTGTCAAAAAAAGAAGTGAGTAGCTCATGGATTACACCTTCGAATATTTTAGATAGAGTTGGAAGCACCGATATAGGACGATAGTTCGACAGGTTGTTGCTGTCAACACCTTTGAATATAGCAGTGACTTTGGCCAGTTTTAAACGTCTGGAAAAAATGCCTGTGGTCAATTGTGAGGTTAATAATGAAGGATAAAACTTCGCATATTAATGGTGATATAAGTTTTAACTCTGCGGGCCCTATTTCTCATCTATGGCCAGATGCTACATTGGTTTTAAGCTTGCAGTATTAAATTTGCAACCTCAACTGCGTCTGTTGGTCGCACAAAGATGGACTCAGGGCACACGGGGGCCCTCTGTTAAGCGCGTTGTCTGCGCTAATGCTAGGTCTTTCGTACGTGCCCGCATTTATAAATTGGGCGTTGAAAGCATCGGCTAATCTCTTTCCTGCAAGAGCTTCATCGTTTACTGTTAATTCTTGGATACATTCACTACTTGTACTTGTGCCAGTCAGAGCATTCACTACCTTCCAGATTTTGCGTTGGTTATCCTAGATCCTTTCAAATGTCTTTCGGTAATAATCTTTCTTGGCATTTTTCAGGTCCGACGTGAGCGTATTTCTGTATTTTTTGTACTTCAGAAATGCTGCAGGTTCTCGTGAACGTACAAAGTAATGAAATAACTTATTTTTAGATCTAATTCTCTCGTAAAGACTAGTGGTTATCCATGGCTTTCGGCAATTTTTAATGGTCTGGTGGGAGAGCCTCTGTAAAGGGAAAGCTGCAGTGTAGCTTGTACGCAAGAACCCGAGAAACTTATCATATGCATCATCAGGATCGGTTTGGTTATAAATGCAGCTCCAGTCATCCGCTTCTACTAATCTATCAGAGTGTTCCTGGGCCTCGGCATTCTTTTTGCGTCCAAGGCGGGTCCGAGTTCGGACTTTACTTTGATTAGGTGCTGATGGAAGAACACAGAACACCGGAAGGTGGTCACTTAACTCATACGAAATTATTCCGCTTGTAACGCTATCCGAGCTTATATTTGTTGCACAAATATCAAGGAGAGCGGCACTTAGATTGGAGAGCCTAGTAGGCAAAGTTATATGATATGTAAACCCATAAGCTGATAGAACTGTCTGAAATTCTTGGCTGTACGGGTCAACAGACTTCATATCGATATTTATGTCGCCAATAATCATGTAGGGAGCATTGCAGAAAGTGACCGATGCTAGCGTTTTGTCTAAAAACTGTAGGAACTTGGTTTTATGTCCGTGCGGTGGGTCTGTACACAAGACGGATTGTGGTCTTTCCAAAACGCATCGTTAAGATTTCAATGTCTTCATTGATAAGAGAAAAAGTTTCTACTAATTCATAGTTTAGACTATCTTTAAAATAAATAGCGAGCCCTCCACCTTTCTTTTTTTTTGTCGACAAAGAAGTTCGAAACGGTAGCCCGGAAAATAAGGTGCATTGGCTTTATCCCTAATCCAGGTTTCAGAGAAAGCTATTACATCAAAATCTATCGATACTGACTGCAAGAAAATGGTGATGTTATCACCTTTTTTTCTTATACTTCTACAGTTACATGTAGTATGGGAGAACGACTTCTTTGTTGATGATATTTTAGAGTTGAAATTCCGAGACAGTGTAATACTTGCAAGAGTCATTCAAGTCCATCAGAGCGAAATCTAATAGCAATTGCCATTTTCATGCGACCAATTAGTTGCGGATTTGGGCCAGGTTCCCTTCATGAGCTATGTGAATCACAGGCGAGTCTTCGTCCTTTCGCACCAGCACCCTTCCATTAGTTGTCCATGGCAAATTTCCACCCTACTTTTTCTTTTTTTGGATGGCAGCCGAGAGCAAAGCTTTGTTTTTCTGGGTCAGATGTTCGTTCACAAAGAGCGGCGTTTTTTGCGCGCATCCAAGGATAGAGCAGTCCACTCTCTTTTTTCTGCACTTTGCCAGCACGTCATTTCGCTTGCTACGTCGAACAAAACGCACAACTATGTTTTTCACGCCTCGCTTTGGGGTGCTAAACCCAGTGACATATATCGATGTCAGTAGCGTCTATGCTCTCGCCCACTGCCTCTCCTATTTTCTGCAGGACGGTCACGGGGTCGCTTTCCGCGGGCGCGCCCTTTACCTCGATATTGTTCAGGCGCTGATATTGCTCCAGTTCATCACATCGTTCGGATAGCCTTTTGTTCTCCTCTCTAAGCTCTATGTTCTGCCTGAGCAGCTCCTGCATTTCCAGCCTCAGGTTCTTTATATCTGTGGCAGTGTCCTTGACGTCATTGCAAACATCAGTGCAGAAAGATATACCGTCTTTAAGATCACGCATCTCAGCGCGAAAATCCTTCTTAAAATCCTCAAACATCTTTAGCAGGTCCCGCAATTCTTTAACATCTGCCACCCTCCTTTTCACCATCCCTGCCAGTATCCTTATTAGCATCCGTGCAAGCAGCCTTGCCACTATTTTTCCCCATCACGGGAAAAACAATTTACGCTTTGTTCGCCAGCAGTGCACAACAACAGCCAAATTAAATCACTTATACTTTTTTCTCACCTGCAAAAGCAGAGTCAAGGTTTACGATGTGGCCGGTTTTGTGCACCGCTGCCGAATTGCGTAGCGCCAACGATGTGGCGGGAGAACATTTAGACGATGCCCGCAAAATGCCGTTGCGACGGCAAGTGAAACGGTGGGCGGTGCAGGCTGTTTCACTATGCCCCAGCGATGCGGGGGCGCCGCAGTTGCACGTTGCCAGCGTCCGATCGCGCTCCCCTGGTCGCCGCCCCATGAGCTCGTTGACCGTGCCGGCACGTGCGACGATCGAGTCCGGTCACCAGTGCGGGTGGCAGCTTCACAGCGTTGAACCAGTCTCCCAGCGCTGATTCCTTCCACACGATGACTGTGTTCCACGACAATACGCAGTCACGCCAGCAGTGGACCTGAATTCCTGGACGCGGTGCACAGGCCTGTTGTAACACGGGAGTGTCGAGATGTTAGACCACACACACACCCCTGCACTTGTAGCCACCTCGTGGAGTTGACCGGCTCAGAAAACAGAAAACCTCCGCCTCTGTGCCGGGAAACGTTTTCCGTCGCAGACACCAGGAATACGGGTACACGCAGGAAATGTAAAAGCACACGCTCCACCAGACCTAGCGGGAGCGCAAACCTGTGCCGGCAACTCTGGTCTTCAAGAAGGCCGCGCCCAGGGGCAAAAAAAAATAAAGAAAAGAAACGCTATCGGTACGTTTTTTCCCGTTTTGGTGAAATTCCTGGTCGATTTAGATGCGGTTTTTTTGCGTACTTTCAGTTCTTCTTAAGTTCCGATGCGTAGTTCGAAAGCACAATTTTCGATGGAAGCCAGTTTGGTACCGTAATCGCTGCAAATTAGGTCGTAAGGCTTGGTGGCCGCCTTACTTGTTTATGTCGCTGGGTTGATGTACTCCTGGGGCTCCTTGGCAAAACTAGTTCTTCTTCAGGGGTCCTGGTTGCTTCATGTGCTCCGGGTGAGTCATTATAATCTTCGTCGCACAGGTTTACATTAAAAAAATTCAGAGCATATCCACAGGGTGAATGATGATGAGTGGGCGAAGCTCCTGAGGGGAAGAATCATCGGTAAAACCGTGACTCTTCAGTGAAAGTTCGCCCACTACATCTGTGTCCGAACGTAACGTCTAGAAAGCCTCGCTTAAACCGCGCGTCGGCACCTTGGGGCTGAGCTCGCCTGATGCGTTTTGCAGACGCCTCACGAGCTCTCACTGCATCGGGGGTCTGCCTGCCGATACGCGCGCTTTCCTCGCCGCTTCCCGTTCTATGACGTTTTGGAGATCCTCTTCGCGCCGCAGCCGTGCCGCTTCGCGTACGGCAGGGTCCTCGCGCCGTTTGCCCGTGACGCTTGGGCCTCTCGTTCTCGAACGCTGGCGATCTTGGCGGCGTCGTCGCGCAGCCAGACGACACGCTTCGGCCTCCCGCTCTCGTACGGCAGGATCTTGGCGGCGGCCGTCGCGCAGCTTCACGGAGCGCTTCTTGCCTCGCGGGCTCGCACATCTGCAGCCTTATCCATCGGGGACTCCGAGCGCGCGCCAACAGCGAACGGATCTTATTACAACGCTCCCCGCCATCTAGTAAACAATCCAAGAACTAAACTAGAGGTAGCCACGCCATCTAGTAAACAATCCAAGCGCATCTTTTCATCATATACAAAGTACCGCCATCTAGTAAACAATCCAAGAACTAAACTAGAGGTAGCCACGCCATCTAGTAAACAATCCAAGAACTAAACTAGAGGTGGCTACATACATACGTCGAGGATGGACAGACCCACGCCCTAAGGAGCTTCGCCCCTAAAACAACGTTCTTGCTGGAGCCGGGGTGACGGCTGCCCACCGGGGTGACGGCTGCCCGCCGCTGTATACAAACATTCATTTCGTCGGCGAAATCGAAGCCATTTCAAAAGCTTTATCAGAGCACCCGCACCAACATGTGCCAGAAGTGGTGCTTAACTTGTTGAAACTAGTTTTAACTCTCAATATTCTGAATTTGACCCGCCTTACTTTTGGCCAGTTTTTAGAACCAGCATGAATACTCTATTGGCGCCGACCTAAGCCAATATTCTTGTATTCGGGGGGCAAACTCTATTCCGCATAAACGTCATGTTTATCTCTGCTACATAGACGACATCTTCATGATTTGGGAACACGGTCGCGCGACTCTAGAAAGGTTTATATACCATCACAATTATGCGCATCCGACTATAAAATTCTCGAGCCCGCATTCTGAAAAGTTTAGCTCCAGTCCACGCTCTGAAGGTGGTCGGAAAGCAAAGCTTTAGGTTACGCCACAATAATTTCCCCTGCTACGGCACTTGAATTACACACATGGCTCTACAAAGGCATTCTGCCATCCGTAATTTGAATTCGCTTGAACAGGTGTGCGAACGCAGCATCAGTGGTGGCCAGTGGCCGGGCTAGAGCGACGGATTGGGAGAAAGAAAACTCATGTGTTGCGTCTTTCAAAGGGGTGAGACAGGGGAACCTAGCCATCCTCATGGGCTAGCTCGGGGCTACTAGATAATGTGTACATAATTGCCGGATCGTTCTGGCAATAATGTACACATGATCGAGGTTCCTCCTTCTGTGTACAAAACTACTGAAAGACTGAGGCTGCCTCATTGGCTGGACATCTGCTCTTTAAAAGAAATCTTCTATGTTGCTGGTTGCAACCGGTGCTATTCATATGGCAATGTATATACCCGTTGTACTTCGGATCATTTCTGTTGCCCTCACTGCGCTGAAAACCATTCCGCAGAAGAATGCGCGCTCAGAGATAAAAATAAGGTTGCATGCCGTAAGTGCCGCGCGGCGGGTAGACGGCACGATCATACGTTCAACGCGCCGTGCTGTTCTACTTTTGCATCGCGCATTACAAGACTGCGTGCAAAAACAATTTATGAGGACGTCACGACGCCCATTCGCTCTCATTTAGCAACTTTGTAAACGTCACAATGAAAATATATTACTCATTTAACTGCACTCACTTACCTACAAACAAAACCTTCTGTACTGTTATTTTTCGCCCACTAAGCACTGTGAATATGCTATCGCTATTTCAGTTTCCCATTTGATTATCTCCTGGTTTAACGCCCAGACCTTAACATAATGAAATGGGTTCATTGATACTCCTTCAAGCGAACCTTGACCGCACCCGTGCTGCCAGCGGTCACTTTGTAGATTTTATAAAATCGAATGACGCTGACGCCACAGTGATATGTGATCCCTATGCTCGTGGATCTACGATTCAAGTAATACGAGAAAACTGGCACACGTTTCGTCAGCCACACACACAACCCCATTGTGTGGCGGCTATTCCACGGTCCAAGTTTGACAGCTTCCCCATTTCCATCTCACCATACATCGTGGCTCTGCAGCTACAAACAAACAAGCTTGCCTTGTTATTGATAGGAGTTATTGGAGTGCCATCATTACCCCTTTATTACATAATACCATCAGTTGAACGAATCTTAGATAGCCATCCTATGATAAACGTTACAATCGCCGGATACTTTAACTCGAGAAATCCACTGTGGAGTGGCAGCGTTTTGAACAGCGTGGAGATGAGCTTGCGAAATTTATTCACGCTCGGCATTTAGAGCTTTGAACGATTCCAGCCACATACCAACATACGCAACTCCATATGCTGATACCCGAATTGACATCACTTTAGTTAGTGGGCATACGTGGACGAGAGAAACATTCTGGAAGGTTCGAGACACCCCAACACTTTTGAAACACACATATACCGAGTTCGGCCTTCGATTGTCTTCTCTTTCCCGACAGAAACGCCTGACGAAGACTGGAGCAAGACTACTCGTGGAAGAGCTCTTCGAGGACCCTTGGCTTAACGGGTTGAACCCGCAGCACGTGGCATCACTACTCGACAAAACTTCAAATGTTTCTATAAAAAAATTATAACTTTCAAACAAAAAACATGAACGTGCACCTACAAAACCTAATGGAAATATTTGATGGACTGATGAACTAGCACAAGAAAGATCTATTGTTCGCACACTACGCCGCAGATATCAAAGACGCTGGGATCCGTTATTAAGAAATGATCTCTGTTTTATCTATCATAGGTCCCTGGTAAGGTATAGATACAGAATAGAGCAAGCTAAAAAAATTTCCATTCGAGGAAATTGCACAACAGCGTCAAGAAAAAATATCTTCGGTCTCCCTTTAACCATTGCTTTTCAAATGTTAAGAATATTTTTAACCAGAAACACGAATGCAACGCCGTCCCACGATGATGATTTCACCAATACGGAACTTCAAAAGGCATTCAGAGATTTTAACCCTAACTCTGCTACAGGCTTTGATTGTATCCCGGCCTACATGATGCAGCTGTTATTTCTTTTTGCATTTCCGTTTTAGCTTTTGATATTTAATGTTGCTTTACACCTCGGCCACTTCCCACCGACCTAGAAGAAAGCCAGGGTTACCTTTCTGTTGAAGCCTGGTCGTCCTCCGCAAGGACCAAAGTCATATAGGACACTTTGCATCCTCTGTATTTTTGACAAAGTCTTGGAACGCATGCTAAATGCACGTCTTTATTTTTTCATGCGCCCGGGCGCAACTCCTACACCCCAATCAATGCGGATGTGCTCAGGAATCGAGCACCACTTCTGCTCATATGCTCTTCGATTACAGCTGCAGCAGTGTAAAGATGAGGGCAGTCTTGCGTTAATCTCCTCTCTTGACTTTGAAGGGGCTTTCGATTCAATTTGGCATTCTGCTCTGCTTTATTTCTTCCGAACTCATAACTGCCCTTCAAACATTTACAATCTTCTGTCGTCGCTTTTGAACGGCCGTACAGTTTTCTGGAGACGTTTTCTGGAGAGATACGGGCAACGACAACAAAAGGTGGCCCTCAAGGATCTCCTCTGGGTCCCTTGCTGTAGAATGTCTGTCTGTATGATTTACTAAAATCAGAAATAAATGAAGATGCGTACATACAAGCAAACGCTGATGACACAATATATTGTAATAAAGGGCCGTACGAGAAGATAATTGGAAGGCAATGGGGAGGAGGCGCTGAAGAGAGTGCATCGATGGTGTCAAGGTGTCAAGTTGGTACTGAATTCCTCAAAATGTGCCTGTCTGCTCGTATCTCGCGTGGAGCGAGGACCGATACGTAAGCCTACCGTAAGACTGGGCGGGGTCAGTATGAAGCACGTCACCGAACCAAAAATATTAGGTGTCACGCTTGATCGTCACCTGATATTTGTGGATCATACAAATTATTTGAAAGAACGTATGAAAAAAATGACAGTGGCCTTAACAAAATTTGACCGAATGCATACTTATGTGAATAGAGATCCCCCTACATCCAGAACAACCACTCCTGAGATCTCTACGTGATGACAGCGCTGCAATTAAAATCCTTACAGAACTTGTATACTAGGTGGCTGGGTCTGTACCTGAAGTTTGACGGCCTCCCCTGTCTTTCTGGAAGCCAACTTCATCAAAAGACGAAGTCATACGCGGTCACGTGACTTGTGTGGTGATGTGTTGTGCAGTGTAATGCCGCAGTGCGGTGATCTGTGGAGACTTTATATCGACCTAATACGCGTTAGTAGTGGCTCTTACGTCATCTAAGTGCGGTTTGGTGAATGATGAACTCTGGTTTTGGAACATAGTGATGCAGACACGGCAGCGCAGGAAAGTGTATTTATAGTGAATTACTGTACAAAGTCAAAGGTGGTGCAAAGTGTAGTGCACGATAGTGTTTACTTTACGGCCGAGTACTGTTTATTTGAACTATGTGGTTTTTTGTGACTTCTAGCTGGTTTATTTCTGGTTCATCCGTTCTAGAGTGATTGTTGTGTCCATGGGTCAGCATGTGGTGAGAATAGGGTCATTGATGCATCAACTAATTTTTCATAGTTCCGGAACTCACTGTAAGGACATTGTTAGTGGACTGTTTTGCACGTATTTTTTGTGTGTTCTCACTTCATAGCGCCCTTCAACTTTTTTCGAATCTTCACTTTCATATTGTTAGATTTAAAAATTAACTCTAATGTATATGAATATTTTAGTATGGATGTAGACAGTAGCGCCTTTTGATGTTGAATGTGATTATTTTATCAACATCAAATCCGCTATTTTTCTTAAAGTGATTTTGGCCTAGTGCCCATTTTATTTATTTTGAATTGGTTTAAACCTGCGATAGGTTTGTTGGTGCGAGTTTTGTCCTCGAATTTTTTTTTTGCTTTTTTTGGTGTGCACGTTAGAGGACAGGAAATAAACGGGGTTAAATGGGCTACACCGCCGCACGCACAAGCGCCGAAACCGAAACCATTCGGCATGCGTACTTAGTGATTCCCATTTATACCGATTTAAACTAGTTAGTTTGCTAAGTTTGTAATGGTGAGAAACCTAAGGGTACTTTTTAATTACCATTTATGAGAACCAGTAACTCCTTTCGCCTTTTGTAATACAACCGAATCGGTATTCGCCAATTTTGGAAACAGAGTACCATTCGCGTTTCTCTAGCGTTTCTCAAGCGGCCAGATTTCTGTGTATGGTCTCTATATTTTGTTTTCGCACCCTGGGGACCAATCCTTAACGTATCTCTGGCATACAATTATTTAATTCTGTCGAATCAGGGTTACACATGAGGTGCAGTCGACAAAGTTAATCGAGCCATGCGAAAGAAGTGATCAATCGACGCGACGCTTCGCCAAAAGAGGCCCAAAGCAACCGTCGCTAAAGCAGATGACCAACCCGACGGAATGGTAAAGATAAGAATGCCAAAGATAGAGTGGCAAACAATGGCAAAGATAGAGCGGGTTGCCGAGGGGGAGCATTTATAATAGGCGTGAAATCTAGCTATCATCCTTTACTTATTTCCATTTCTTTCCCACTTAAAATCGTCGGGGTTATTCCTATTTTGAGCATGTTCACTGCGTCATTGCTAGCCTACTACCGACCACTCCTGATAACCGACAGAACTTCTCAGACACTCTTACAATTCTAGAGACACGATTTCCTCAACTTCCCGAGTTGTCTATAAACTCTTTCTGGGGACTTCAATTATCCTGGTATTGACTGGGCCTTCTATACTGTTCGTGCCAACGTAATCGCCATGAACTAAGCTTTCGGCCCTTTCTTCCTTATCGTTTATCTCAAACAACTTGTATATGAACCCCACGTGCGGCATCCACATACTAGATCTTGTACTCACAAATAACCCAGACCTTGCTAAAACAACCACACTAGGCGAAGTCAGTGACCTTAAGGCCACGTACATTGTTCATTGCCGCTACCACGTGCCGACAAATCTAAAGTTAAGAAACACATCTTTACTTCTGCTGAACCAACACTGACAAACTAAATGGTTTGTTGCACAGTTTCTCTGAAGACTTCGAACTAAACTATTGCAAATAGTTCAGTGCAGGATAACTGGTGTTGTTTCCGCGAAAAACTAAAGAAAAGTGGAATAATTGTGTGTACCTAATTAGCATAAGCAAAAGAGTAAATGACCTTTGTTCTCTCGATAAGTAAAAAAAACGCTTGAACAAGAAGAAAAGAGCGTACCAGCAAGCAACTAAAATGAGCGACCCCAATTACTGGCTTATATACAAAATTATCCAGCGTGTGCGCGGATGCAATTCACATGGCAAAAAAATGAATTCTGCAATGGCACGCTCACTCACCTTTTAAAAAACGACCCCAAAAATTTTTGGAATGCTATTACTCCAAAGAACAATAACTCTGCCCCACCCCTCTCAAGTGGTGGCGGCAAGACCTTGCCGGTTGTTGAATTCGCTGAACGACTGAACACGCACTTGTCTCAAGCTTTTGCTGTTGAGCGAGCGCTAGACAGTTCTGTCAATTTTTCGCCACTTACCGTTGACGCACCTTCTCCGCTGTCGTAACCACTACGTATGCCATAGCCTGCGCAATAGATCGATTGGCACTCAAGACTATCCCCAGACCAGACGGAATTAGCGCAAAACTTCAAAATCTAAATGTCACTTTTCATCATCTTTTCTTTGTTATTTTTTAACAATCAGTTGCTTCAGGATTCTTACCGGAAGATTGGTAATCAGCGCATGTGACCCCAATTTGTAAATCATGAGACAACACCATCCCCAATAATGCAGACCCATTTCACCAACATCAATCTGCTGTAAATTACTCGACCACATAACCTTTACACAATGAATGACCCTCCTTAGCCTGAATAACCAGCTCTTAAACAACCAACATGGCTTTCGAAAAAAATTATCCTGCCAAACACAGCTCTTAAGAAAAGGTAACCGACCTTCATTCTGCTCTAAACATGACCCGTCCGGTCGATGCAATTTTCATTAAATTCTCAAAAGCCTTCAATCACGTGCCACATAAACGTCTATTACTAGAAATTCGCCGAGTACAACTTGACCAAAACGGAACCGGTTAGATAGAACAATTTTTAAGGAATCGTTTCTAGACAGTCAAATTAAGCAATTGTATTTCTAACCAAACACGCGTTTTCTCTGAGGTCCCTCACATGTCAGGGTTAGATCCTCATTTTTTCTGTTTACATCAATGACGTAGCATGTGGCCTCAAATCACCACTTCCCCTGTTTGCAGACGACTGTGTAGTATATAGAGAGATATCTAACCCACCCGCCACAGTTATCTTGGAATCTGATCTCATTAAGCTATAGGAATGGTGCAGCCACTGGCAAATGGAAATTAATGTAGAAAAACCAAACACATAATGAATAGTTCTGTCGCCGAGAGCATCCCTGCTAACTATAAAATAAATTGCCCTCCAAAAAATTCAGTTCAGTATTTAGTAAATGTTTTTATGGCGAATTCAAGGTGGGCGTTCCACATAGAACACATAACTACTAAAGCCCTCCAAAAACTTGTCCTCCTCAAGATACTTCTACATTTAGCCACCAAGAAAACCCGGTTCCCCGCATATAACTGCCTTATCCGGTCCTCACTAGAATACGCTTCTATCATATGGCATCCTCACGGCGTAAACTTTAATACGTTCCTGCCATCCGTTTAGAAGAAGGCAACCCGCTTCGTCACGTAATCGTGCTCGCGCTACCAAAGCCTATCTTTAAAGGATTCACTTAATCTGCCCTCGCGTGCCACCCGCGGCAACTTGGCTCGACTATATTTTTTATTCGCTGTACCACAGTAGCACGCCATTCTGCCAGCTTCACATCATTCCACCGCCTCATATCTCCGCCCAGCTAGACAACATTTTCAAGTTGGACCAATTTTCGCTTAAAAGGAAAGAAACAAATACTCCCCTTTAGTTCTCGCAATCGTACAATGTAACTCGTTGCCTGCTCACATCGCAGAACTATCCAATTCACCATCCTTTCAACTTGTGCTGAAAACATTTCTTGAAGTGTTTTGATGTCGTATGAGTCCTTGTTTTTTTTTTCTGTGTATATACTTTTTTCCTCAAGTTCAGTGTGCTGATTGCGTTGTTTCGCATTTTTTTTAGGTGTTCGCTACGAAAACGTTTTTACATTCAACGTAATGTACTGTTGTTTGCAGTTGTTTCAGCATCCTTGCCTTCATTGTTATGTTCTCCGTGCCTTATGTAATGTACCCCACACGCTCCCCCTTATTTAATTCCCAGTTGGTCCTTTACGATATATATATATATATATATATATATATATATATATATATATATATATATATATATATATATATATATATATATATATTATATAATACATATATATATATATATATATGTATATATATATATATATAGATCTATGAAATGGGGTTTATTGGCAAGGGTTGCTGTGTAGGCGAAAGACGAGGAGGGCACAGGCCGAGCACAGTCCGAGCACAGTCGACGCTTGGAGGAAGCAGAGCGAGAGAGAACCCCGTCGCTCCAGGCGATGGCGGTGCGGCTTCCATATTCGGCTTCTGCTACCGACGACGATAAAGTGGCGCACATACTCCCGCAGGGGATTGGTGACGGTCTTGATTCTTCCGGTGAACGTGCCAATCTTCTGCATTACAATCACCCCCGGGCGAAAAGGGTAGCCATCCTGGCGACTCACGGCGCTGGCGAAACAAGTGGATCGTAATAGGGTTTTAGACGTTCAACATGCACTGTTTCCCGACCACGGCGTCGGAGATCCTGGGAAGGTGTTAAGGGCTCGACAACATAATTGACTGGGGAAGTCTGTTCGATGACGCGGTAAGGGCCTTGATAGTTTGAGAGGAATTTCGAGGAGAGACCAGGAGTCCGAGTGGGTACCCAGAGCCATACACGAGAATCAGGAACGAAGCTCGGCACGGGCTTGCCATCAGTGTGAGATTTTTGGCGGCCCTGTTCTTCCGTGGTAAAAGAACGAGCAAGTTGCCGGCATTCTTCTGCACGCTTGGCGGCCTCCGAGACCGGAGCACACTCAGATGGATCGGGACGATACGGCAGAATGGTGTCCAACATACACGATGGCTCACGCCCGTATAAAAGGAAAAATGGAGAGAACCCAGTCGTGACTTGAGTGGCGGTGTTATAAGCGTACGTCACGTATGGAAGCACCAGGTCCCAATTTCTATGATCGGACGCCACGTACTTAGACAACATATCTCCAAGGGTGCGGTTAAAGCGCTCTGTTAGACCGTTTGTCTGCGGGTGGTAAGCTGTGGTCGTGCGATGGATGACATGGCATTCTTTAAGAAGCGCCGAAATGACGTCAGACAGGAAGACACGTCCCCGGTCACTGAGCAGTTCTTTAGGGGCACCGTGACGAAGTATAAATCGACGCAAGAGAAACGAGGCAACGTCACGTGCCGTGGCAGTTGGCAGAGCAGCGGTCTCTGCATACCGTGTTAAGTGGTCAATGGCCACTATAGCCCAGCGGTTTCCGGCGGCTGTGCAAGGTAATGGGCCGTACAAGTCAATGCCAACACGGTCAAATGGCTTGGCCGGGCAAGGCAGCGGTTGCAAAGGACCGCTCAGATGGGGCACCGGCGCCTTTCGTCGTTGGCAGTCTTGGCAGGACCGAACGTATTTGAGCACAAAGCTGTACATCCCACGCCAAAAGTAACGAATGCGCAAACGTTGATAAGTTTTGAGCAGGCCGGCATGACCGCACGTGGGATCGGAATGAAAAGAGGCGCACACATCGGATCGCAAATGTTGAGGGATGACAAGTAACCATTTGCGGCCGTCGGCGTGATAGTTGCGGCGATAAAGCAGCCCATCGCGTACCGCAAAGTGTGATGCTTGCCTACGCAGAGCCCGAGTCGTAGCGGCCCTGGAAGGATCGGATAGGCAGCTGATGAGGGAAGCGATCCAGGGATCCTTCCGTTGCTCGGCTGCCATATCAGTCACCGAAAGGGCCAGCAGATCACCGGACGGCTTCGCAAGGTCAGAAGAAACTGGTGAACGTGACAGAGCGTCGGCATCAGAATGCTTCTGACCGGACCTGTATATGACACGGATGTCGTATTCTTGTAGGCGAAGCGCCCATCGCCCAAGACGACCTGCCGGATCCTTTAACGACGCCAACCAGCAAAGCGCGTGGTGGTCAGTGACCACATCAAATGGGCGGCCGTACAGATATGGTCGAAACTTAGCAAGCGCCCAGATGATGGCCAAGCACTCCTTTTCGGTTACCGAATAATTCGCTTCAGCTTTCGTCAACGTGCGGCTCGCATAGGCAACGACATATTCGTCAACGCCAGGTCTTCGTTGGCAAAGCACGGCCCCAAGGCCAACTCCACTGGCGTCAGTGTGAACTTCAGTAGGCGCTGTAGATCGAAGTGGCGGAGTACAGGTGGAGAGGTCAGTAGACAACGCAGAGTCTCAAACGCGTGGTCGCAAGCTGGGGACCAGTCAGGTAAGTCGCTGGCACCACCAAGGAGTTTCGTCAATGGCGCAATGATAGAGGCAAAGTTGCGGATGAAACGTCGGAAGTATGAGCAAAGGCCTATGAAGCTCCGAAGAGATTTTATATTAGTGGGCTTCGGGAACTCGGCCACTGCACGGAGCTTCGCTGGGTCGGGTAGAACGCCGTCCTTGGTGACGACGTGGCCCAAGATGGTTAGCTTCCTCGCGGCGAAGTGGCACTTTTTTAGGTTCAGTTGGAGTCCAGCTCGAGAAAGGACAGGTTTAAAACCTGTTCTAGGCGCTGAAGGTGCGTCGGAAAATCGGCAGAAAAAATGACAATGTCGTCTAAGTAGCACAAGCAAATTTTCCACTTGAGTCCCCTCAGAATATTGTCCATCATGCGTTCGAATGTTGCCGGGGCGTTACACCAGCCCGAACGGCATAACATTGAATTCATATAATCCATCAGGGTGACAAATGCCGTCTTCGAGCGATCAGCGTCGGCCATAGGTACCTGCCAATATCCGGATCGCAAGTCAAGAGACGAGAAAAACTCTGCCCCCTGCAAGCTGTCCAGAGCGTCATCAATGCGTGGAAGCGGATAGACGTCTTTGCGCGTGATATTGTTGAGGCGACGGTAGTCCACGCAGAAGCGAATGGATCCATCCTTTTTTTTGACGAGCACGACAGGAGATGCCCACGGGCTGCTTGAGGGTCGAACAACTCCACGCTGAAGCATTCGTCCACATGCTGCTCGATGGTGCGGCGCTCAGCTGGGGAAACGCGATAAGGCCGCTGCCGGAGGGGGGCATGGGTAACCGAAGTGTCGATGGAGTGCTCGACTGTAGATGTGCGGCCAAGTTCGCTTTGGGCCAAGTCGAATGACGATTGAAATCGTTGAAGCAGCGCCAAAAGTTGGACTTGCTGGGTAGGGTCTAGACCGTCGTCAACAGAGGCAAGAAAAACATCAGTCGAAGGCTCCGCCCCAGGCGGACATGGGTCGAGTCCGGCAACCTGAACCTGAGAAGTGCGGTCCGGAATGGCTATCACGCGACCAGGATCTATGTATTCCAAGCTGCCAAGTGTTTCACCCTCCAGAAGGGCGCACGGCGCCGAAGACACGTTAGTGACAAACATGTTGCCCGTTCCGGCGCTGAGAGTAAGGAGGGCAGACGGCAGGGGAAAACATTTGCGGCGGAGAAAAACGTCAGAGGGCGTAAACAGCGCCGTGGCGTCAGTCGTGGATGCGCAGCGCACGGGCACACAAACAGAAGAATAGGGCGGGACGTCTGTGTCGGCTGCCATGACAAGTTTGGTTGTGGCGGCACTTTTGCTGTCATCAAATAGTGCGTCACAGAAAGAAAACTCAACTTCTTGCGCGCGCACAGTCGATCACTGCGTTATGACGCGAAAGGAAGTCCCACCCTAATATGACGTCGTGGGAACACGCCGGTAGCACAATGAGTTCAATGAAGTACAGCACGTCCTGAATAACGACTCTAGCCGTGCAAACGGCCGTTGGTTCAATGTTGTGCGCGCTTGCGGTTCGGAGCGACAGTCCTTGAAGAGGCGTCGTGACTTTGTGCAATAAAACGGCATACATCGGCTTTGATGACGGAAACAGCAGCTCCCGTGTCTACCAGGGCGACAGTGCGAAAACCTTCTATGGTAACGTCGATAACATTAGTAGGGGACGAAGGAGGGTGAGGCCTTGTACTTTTCGACGTCAGCGCAGTTCTTGCCTCGGGAACTGCGGCGACTAGTTTTCCGTGTCTTCGTTACCAGGACGACGTCGCATCGGAGAAAGCGAGCGACGGCGCGGGGAAGATGGACGACGGTCAGTAAATGTGGTGCGATCCGAAGAGCGAGGTTCAGTCGGGGAGCGAAGTGGCACCTGTGGCTTGAGCCGACGGCGGAAACCGGCATGTGTAGCGTCCCATAATGACGGCGGACGGCGGCGGCAGTAGCGTGCGACGTGCCCAGGTACTCCACAAGCAAAGCAAATAGGACGATTATCGGAGTACGCCACGGACCACCGGCCTGGGAATTAAACCGTGGAGGCGGAGGCACAGTTGGGACAGCTCGAGGTTGCACCGGAAACGTCGGCTGGTACGTCAGGGTTGACTGCGGCAATGGTCTTGCGGTGATGTTGGCGTATGTGACTGGCGCGGCAATCGGCACGTATTGCGGACCAGGCGGAAGTGCTTCGGCAACTTGATCTCGGATCACATGCTCGAGAGAAGGTCCTAGCGTCGACACAGGCTTTGCCGCGGCAGGTAGAAGAGAACAACTGACGGGCACACTCCTCCCGCACGAAGTCTTTGATTTGCGAAAGCAACGACGGATCTGCGTGCATCGCTGACAAACTTGACACACAGTCATTCTGTAGCAAGAGATCGTCGAGTGAGGGCCCGTTGCCTCCGTAACTCATCGAAGCTTCGGCACATGTTAATGACTTCGGTCACGGTGCGTAAGTCCCTCGACAAAAGCATTTGGAAGGCGTCGTCATCTATTCCTTTCAAGATGTGCTTGATTTTTTCAGCTTCTTGCATAGAGGGGATCGACGCGCCGACACAGGTCGAGGACGTCTTCAATGTAACTCGTGAAGTTTTCACCGACCTGCTGGGCTCGTAAGCGCAAGTGCTACTCTGCTTGAAGCTTGCGCACAGCTGGACGGCCGAAAACCGCAAGGAATTCGTCCTTCAACTCAGCCCATGTCTTAAGGCGACGCTAGTTATTCTTGAACCACACCTCAGCGACGCCGGTCAGGGGAAGCTCACGTAAGTGAGTTTGAAAACATCGTCCCACCGGTTGTACGCGCTCACCCGCTCAAAGGTTTCGAGCCAATCTTCCGCGTCGTTTTCGTCAGTGCCGTTGAAGTCTGGCGGGTCTCGCTCACGCACAGCAACAGAGCACATCACAGGCCGAGGCGAGGGCGTAGCGGTTTGGTTGGCTTCGCTGGTCATCCTTTCGGGCAGCTTCGTTCGGCTCCGGAGTTCCAGGACTGGATCGTGACCCCGGCTCCTCCACCACTTGAAATGGGGTTTATTGGCAAGGGTTGCTGTGTAGGCGAAAGACGAGGAGGGCACAGGCCGAGCACAGTCCGAGCACAGTCGACGCTTGGAGGAAGCAGAGCGAGAGAGAACCCCGTCGCTCCAGGCGATAGCGGTGGGGCTTCCATATCGGCTTCTGCTACCGACGACGATAAGTGGCGCACATCTCCCGCAGGGGATTGGTGGACGGTCTTGATTCTTCCGGTGAACGTTGCCATCTTCTGCATTACAATATAATATATATTATATATATATCCATATTTATATATATATATATATAATTTATATTTATATATGTCACGTCCCGGGGGATAAAGAGAAGGTCCCCTTTCACCCACGAGTATTCCGAGTGGCACTGGCTACACCCCCAAGCACAGGAAACAAAAATACCTAAACATAAATACCCCAGAAAGTGGAGGCGAAAATCGCCCCGCCGATAGCGTAGTGGTTATCGCACCAGACCGGTAATCTGGAGGTCGTGGGTTCGGATTCCACCTGGCGGGCATTTTTTCTCCACTTTCTTTCTTTCTTTCCAAATTTTTTATCTGTTTCAATGACCTACCACATCCTCCCCTTTGCTTTCCGAAGTTTTCTTGCCTGCCAACTCTTATTTCTGTGTTATTTTTAACGAGCCCCTCATTTCCTATTCTGATTCGCTACATGCATAGCGAGGGCCTCTGTTCTGGCAGTCTTGGTGCCATGGGAAGCTTACGAGGGTTCAACGCTGGTCGACCACTCTCGGCGTGTGGTAGGCACTCGAGTCACGGCCTGGGGGTTAAAAGGAAGGTCCCCTTCCCCCCAGTAGTCCGAGTGGCACTGGCTACCGCCCCCAAGTACAGGAAACAAAAATAACTCAACCTAAATACCCCAGAAAGTGGAGGGGAAAATCGCCCCGCCGGTAGCGTAGTGGTTATCGCACCAGACCAGTATTCTGGAGGTCTTGAATTCGGATCCCACCTGGCGGGCATTTTTTCTCCACTTTCTTTTTTCTTTCCAAATCCTTTAACTGTTTTAATGACCTACCACATCCTCCCCTTTGCTTTCCGGGTTTTCTTGACGGCCAACTCTTATTCCTGTGTTATATATAATATATATATATATAATATATATATCCCACCTGGCGGGCATTTTTTCTTCACTTTCTTTCTTTCTTTCCAAATTCTTAATCTGTTTCAATGATCTACCACATCCTACCCTTTGCTTTCCGAGGTTTTCTCGACTGCCAACCCTTATTTCTGTGTTATTTTCAACGAGCCCCTCATTTATATATATATATATATATATATATAATATATATATATATATTATATATATATATATATTTGTACAGAAACCCAGGCTGGCCGTCTACAACGCCAAAGGAGGCATAGGGGTGTGGTTAGGCTATATTTTTTACTACGGTTAATGAAGTTAAGATTTCTTTTTAATTATAAGGAAGAAATAAAGAAAGAAAAACACGCGCCCAGAGTGGGGACCGAACCCACGCCTTTCGATTAGATCTCGAATGCCGAATTGGTAAGGCATTCGAGATCTAATCGAAAGGCGTGGGTTCGGTCCCCACTCTGGGCGCGTGTTTTTCTTTCTTTCTTTCTTCCTTATAATTAAAAAGAAATCTTAACTTCATTAACCGTAGTAAAAAATAGAGCCTAACCACACCCCTATGCCTCCTTTGGCGTTGTAGACTGCCGGCCTATGTTTCTGTATTTCCTCAACGAGCCCCTCATTTCCTCACTATATATATATGTATATATATATAAATATATAACTATACATGTTGCAAAGGGGTTTATTGGCAAGAAGACAGAGTCCGCTGGAGGCAAAACCGTCCAAGGTGAACAAGCCAGAGGATTCGACTCGTGCCGCGCGATCACACACCGGTGATGACAGCCATTGATCCGTGCTACATGCTCATTCGGGGATTGACCGGTCAGTGAAGAGGGATGGACGGCGAGAGCATTTCAAGCACTTCAATCTGCATTACAATTACCCCCGGGGAAGCAGGAGCCATCCCACTGACTTACGGTGACGAGAAACGACTGCGGGGTCGTAGTAGGGCTTCAAGCGACTGACGTGGACGGTTTCGCTGCCACGACAGCGAAGGTCTGTAGAGGGCGTCAGTGGTTCAACTGCGTAGTTCACGGGAGAAGTACACTTGAGGACGCCGTAGGGGCCATGATATTTCTTAAGCAGTTTGGAGGATAGACCCCGTGTAGTAGCGGGGACCACAGCCACACAAGGTCGCCAGCACGAAAGGAAGATGAGGCGTGACCATTGTCGTGAAGATGCTTCTGGCGACCCTGGTTATTTGTTGTCAGTGAGCGGGCGTGCTGCCTGGCACTCTTCGGCTTGTTGGGTTATGTCAGAAATGGGGTGGCACTCAGAAGAATCGGGGCTGTAGGTAGTATTGTGTCCATTCTGCAAGACGGCTCGCGTCCATAGAGGAGGAAAAAAGGTGAAAAGCTAGTAGTGGTCTGTGCGGCGGTGTTGTAAGCAAACGTTACAAAAGGTAGCACCACATCCCAATTTGAATGATCACGAGCGACATACATGGTGAGCATGTCTCCGAGTGTGCGGTTGAATCTCTCGGTCAGGCCGTTCGTCTGTGGGTGGTATGCGGACGTAGTGCGATGAACAATTCTGCATTGAGCGAGGAGAGATTCAACAACCTCAGAGAGCAATACGCGCCCTCTGTCGTTGAGTAATTCGAGGGGTGTACCATGCCGCAAGACGAGGGAGCGCATGACGAACCCAGAACCGTCACGCGCCGTTGCGGGTGGCAGCGCTGCGGTTTCCGCGTAGCGTGTTAGGTAGTCGACCGCAACAATAAGTCCATCGGTTGCCGGAAGGAGTGCATGACAAGGGGCCGTACAGGTCGATGCCGACATGATCGTAAGGACGAAGAGGACATGACAAAGGCGGAAGAGGGCTGGCTGGTTGCGGTGCAGGCGTCTTGCAGCGCTGACAGTCAGTGCAGGCACGAATGTATTTGCGCACGAAGCTGTACATTCCACGCCAATAGTATCGTTGGTGGAGGCGAGTGTACGTTTTAAGAAGTCCAGCATGAGCGGTTTGGGGATCAGCATGGTAAGCAGCGCATACATCCGCACGTAAACTGCGCGGAATCACAAGAAGCCACTTCCGACCATCGGGCATATAATTGCGGCGATAGAGAAGGTGGTCATCCCGTATGGCGAAGGGGGGGCGGCTTGGCGTCGAAGAGCCCTGGGCCGCGTAGGGTCGGTGTAGTGGAGAGAAACTCGATGATTTCGCAATCCATGGATCACTGCGCTGCCGGGAAGCTATGTCGGTGAAGGTCAATGACGCTACGAGCGTATCGGTTCCCGCAAGACGTTCCGGGTTACCAGGCAGCGGAGAGCAAGACAGTGCATCCGCATCAGAGTGCTTGCGGCCGGATGTATAAACAACTCGAATATCACACTCCTGCAGGCGGAGTGCCCAACGAGCAAGACGTCCCATAGGGTCTTTGAGGGACGACAGCCAGCACAGCGAGTGATGGTTGGTTACCACGTCAAAAGGGTGGCCGTAGAGATAGGGTCGAAATTTGGAAAGGCCCAGACGATGGCAAGACATTCTTTCTCTGTAATCAAATAGTTTTTTCAGCTTTGGTAAGAGTCCGGCTGGTGTACACGATGACACACTCGTCGTAGCTGGGCCCTTGCACTGAGCGAGTACCGCACCGAGGCCTGCACCACAGGAATCAGTATGGACTTCAGTAGGGGCGTTCGGATCGTAGTGCCGCAGTATGGGTGGCGAAATCAACAGACCCGCAATGTTGTAAACGCTTGATCGCACCCCTTGGACCACGAGGACAGGCTATTGTCACCACCGAGGAGTTTGGTCAGTGGCGCAATGATGGGCGCGAAACTTCGTACGGAGCGCCGAAGTACGAGCACAGCCCAATGAAGCTGCGGAGGGCTTTCATTGACGTCGGTTTGGGAAAGTCGGCGACAGCACGGAGCTTTTCGGGATCTGGTAGGATGCCATCCTTTGACACACACGGCTGAGAATAAACAATGTGCGAGCACCAAAACAACACTTTTTAAGGTTCACTTTTTAAGCAGATAGGCATGTCAATATTTAGTGCAGACGAGTCGGGTTAGTCTGGAAATCCGAAGAAAACACGACGACATCGTCTAGGTAACAGAGACATGTCCGCCTTCGAGACCGCGCAGGATGTTATCTGTCATGCTTTGGAACGCGGGGGGGGTCGTTGCAACGGCCAAACGGCATTACATTAAACTCATATAGGCTGTCTGGGGGACAAAAGCCGGTTTTTGGTCGATCAGACTCAGCAACCAGGACCTGCCAATAACCGGAGCGCAGATCAAGGCTGGAGAAGTATTAGGCACCGTGCAAACAATCGACGGTGTCATCAATTAGAATCAGGGGATGAACATCTTTCCGGGTGATCTTGTTAAGGTGGCGATAGTCACCGAAGAATAGGAGGAATCTTTTTTTGTGACTAGCACCACAGGCGACAACCAGGGGCTTTGAGAAGGCGGATGATGTCACGTCGGAGAATGTCATCGAGATGCTCACTAATAACGCCGCGTTCCGGTGCCGACACCCTGTAGGGTCGCTGTCGCAACGGCATGTGGGTACCTTTGTCAATGTGATGGGCGACCGTGGATGTTCTGCTCAAAGGAGCTTGCTTGCCGTCAAAGGAAGACTGAAACTTCCTAAGAAGAACCAGAAGGTATTTTCGTTGCGTGTTGTATAAATCGGAAGCAATGGACTTATGGAAGATGTCGTCAGAGGTGGGCGTATCGGGGCGATCAATCGCGTTGAGCGAATTTAGCTGCTTGAAAGTGCGTTGTCGGAAACGTGGAGGCTGAAGCCGGAGTCAACAGGGTCAATATTGCCGACGGTTTCCCCACGAAGCAAGGGTGAAAGGGCGGGTGGTCTGGTTGCAAACAAACATAGCTGTGCGGCCAGATAGGATGTCAGCACAGCAAACGGAAGCGGCGAACCCTTGCGAGCAGCAAAAATGTGTTATGGCGAAAAAAACAGGTCGTCCGCCAGAGTACTGCCAGAAAGGGCGACGAGAACTGAGCTTTGCGGCGGGAGATCCACGTTTTCGTCAACGGCCAGCTTTTTTCTATTAGTAGACGAATCGCTTGGGACGGAGCGTCATTTTGTTGACAGAATTCCACTTCGGCGCGGGCAGTCAATTACGGCGTTCTGGTTTGACAAAAAGTCCCACCCAAGGATGATGTCGCTGAGCACATGTGTAGCGAATATCTTGAATGGTGACTCGAGCAGTACACGCTGCCAAAGGTGCAACATGTTCTGTGCTTGCAGCTTGGAGAGAAAGTCCCAGAAGTGGCGTCGTGACTTTCTTCAGCGAGCGACATGTTTGCACTGATGAACGCCACGGCTGCTCCGTTATCAACAAGCGCCAGCGCAGGGACTCCATCTATTAACACGTCAATTACATCTTGCTTAGGCAGGTTAGGGTTTCGGTATTTCGATGGGTAAGCAGTTCGTGCCTCAGGAACTGCGCCAATCAGTTTCCCTCTGGAGTGGTGGGGGGAGTGGTGGTGCATGGGGGATAGGGAGCGGCGACGGGGCGACGGCGATCGGCGGCCTTCGAAATCTGACGGTCGGCGGAAAACGAAGTTGGAGGTGGGCCTGAGGACACGTTATGATGGGGTGGTCGTGCGGCGTAGGCAGACCGGGATGTAAGACGGTTCACCTCAAACCCAGGCTCCCACCATTTCTAAAGGGTTTATTGGAAGGAAGACAGAGTCCTGCTGGAGAGGGATCAAGAGGCAAAGGCGTGTTTTTCTTTTTTTCTTCTGTATAATAAAAAAATAAATAAAATAAAAAAAACGAATGTTCACTTCATTAACCGTAGTAAAAAGAAAGAGCCTAACCACACCCCCTATGCCTCCTTTGGTGTCGTAGACTGCTGACCTATCTTTCTGTATTTCCTCAACGAGCCCCTCATTTCCTTACTATGTATATATATAATATATTATATATAGGAGTAGTAGAACTTTGAAGATGCTAGAGAACACAAGAGAAGAAAAATTCGAACAAGGTAAAAGCACGATTGTGGCCTACGTTTCAGCAAAGAGAACTTGCTTCCTCAGGGCCTTCTCTCGCCTGGCAGGCAGGGTTTATATAGGGGTAGGACCCAGGTGAAAGGAGAGGGAAAGATGGAAGGGAAATTGAGCAAGCTGATTGGTTTCGGAGTGTGTCGGAGGAGAGATTGCAGATAGTTTCTGATAAGGACCCCACCCTCACCGCCTGGTCTGCTTCCGGCGGTTCTGAGATCCTTTCCCTATACCCCGCGGCGGTCAATAAGCACCCTCTCATCCTTTCTGTCCAAAAATTCCACGAATATCAACCATCAGCTGACTTCCGTGTGACCTACTTCGCGGCTTAAACTAGACAACCTTCTTGGCCCCTCAATCTCTCCCCGACACACTCCGAAACCAATCAGCTTGCTCAATTTCCCGTCCATATTTCCCTCTCCTTTCACCTGGGGTCCTACCCTATATAAACCCTGCCTGCCAGGCGGGGAGATTGCCCTGAGGAAAGCAAGTTCTCTTTGCTGAAACGTAGGCCACAATCGTGCTTTTACCTTGTTCGAAGTTTTCTTCTCTTATATATATAATATTATATATATATTAATATATATATATATATAATATATATATATATATTTTATATATATATAATATATATATATAAAATATAGAATTATATATATATATATATTATTTTGTGAGAAAAGAAAACTTCGAACAAGGTAGAAACCACGATTGTTTGCCAACATTTCAGCAAAAAGACTTGCCTTCGCTTGCAATCGGGGTATATATATATATTTTATATTTTATATATATATATTGTCGTAAAGTAGTCTTAGTTGCTGCAGGAGTACGCACATAGTAGAAGTACGCTCTTCGGAGACTTTATTTCCAACGTTTCGACCTGAGACAGGTCTTCCTCAGGAATGAAAGCTTTGGGTAAAATAGTACGGACTCAGAGTGGGGGCGGCGCCCCGAAACACAAGCCACTGAGAAACAACACACAAACGACCACACACACCATACACAGCTTATTCTGTCATAGGCAGGCAAAAAAAAGAGCCTCACAAAAAAAGGAGGAAAGGTAGAGGGAGGAACAAGGTGGCATGGAGGAGGAAAGAAAGAGACAAGGAGGAACACACTGCATGAACGCGAGTATCGGGATAACAGGAAATGCGGCGAAATCAGTGGTGGCGAAAGGCCCAAAAACATCCGGTGTCTCCGAGAGGGAAAAACTACAAAGCGCACGCCGCCACGAGCAGTGAGTTTACATGCGCGTCACCGGTAACAAGGATTAACTACCGACCGTCTTCAGCGGCATGGTCAAGAATGCAAGCGGGGCCCATTACTGTATCTGAAGCGCAGCGCCTCCACGACTTTGGAGGGTCCCCCCAAAGCCAATGGGGGAGCCCATTTTAGGCGTCCCCTTCCCGCCTACGCCCCCCTTTTGTACGCCCCCCTTCGTGTCGCGCCGGGGTCAATGGACGGCTCCCCCAGGTCAAATGGGCTCCACCATTGGCTTGTGTGGGACCCTCCAAAGTCGTGGAGGCTGCCTGCGCTTCAGATACAGTAATGGGCCCCGCTTGCATTCTTGACCATGCCGCTGAAGACGGTCGGTAGTTTTTCCTTGTTACCGGTGACGCGCATGTAAACTCACTGCTCGTGGCGGCGTGTGCTTTGTAGGTTTTCCCTCTCGGAGACACCGGATGTTTTTGGGCCTTTCGCCACCCGTGAATTCGTCGCATTTCCTGTTATCCCCACCACCCGCGTTCATGCAGTGTTTCCTCCTTGCCTCTTTTTTCCTCCTCCTTGCCACCTTGTTCCTCCCTCTTCCTTTCCTCCTTTTTTTTTGTGAGGCTCTTTTTTCGCCTGCCTATGACAGAATAAGCTCTGTATGGTGTGTGTCGTCGTTTGTGTGTTTGTTTCTCATGTGGCTTGTGTTTCGGGGCGCCGCCCCACTCTGAGTCCGTACGATTTTACCCAAAGCTTTCATTCCTGAGGAAGACCTGTCTCAGGTCAAAACGTTGGAAATAAAGTCTTCGAAGAGCGTACTTCTACTTTGTGCGTATATATATATATATAGTTGCAAGAACAGTTTCTTTGGGCACGGTCAAACTTATGAAAAAAATGGGGACACACGTCGAAAAAGGGATGGTTTTAACGTAACGGCCGGAGGACCGGCCTTCGTCAGAATAACAGCGGGGTGGCTGTTGTCAAATAGCCTATAGGGAGTTCACTGAAGCACCACAAGAGGGCGGAAATGATACCATCCAAGTAACACAATGCAAATACTATGTATCACGGCTTTGTGCGACAATCTGTTGGCTGAAGTACAACATCATTATAAGTGCGACGCGTGCAATATCGGAAGTCAGCTACAGCATGCGTGCGCACGTGCAAGAAAAAGTGGTTGGGGGAGGGTGAACGGCAGTAATATTGAATACGGTCAATGATATAAGCAACTCAGTTTTCCAGCGCTTTCATTCAAACCACGTGCGACTGTATTGAATTTATATATAAGAAAAGATTCTCGCACCTCCCTGTCATGATGCGTTCGGAAAAACCCGGGTTGAAGAATCGTGGCTTTAATATGGTCGAATGCGTGGCCAGCGACGTTCGCATGTTTTGATATTGAAAGGTGAGGAAGTTGGAGATATGAGCTTTGTGATTGTTGAACCGTTGCCTGAAGGGTGTTTTTGTCTCGCCAATATACTGCAATTTACAAATGTCACACTCAAGAAGATAAACCACGTTGCGCGTGTCGCAGGTATAGTTTCCATTTATGTTTAAGCTTAAATTTGATGCAGTGC
>CM023457.1:124451506-124571779 GCA_013339765.2 Haemaphysalis longicornis | reverse complement strand
TTGCTGGAAGAAAACCTGCAAGATATGGATCGAATAAAATTCAGCCACAAGTCACGTGTAACAAGTTACCTGCTCTCGTTGAAGGCAATGAAGCGGTTACTAGACAATACTGGAGCAAGTATTTCTCCCATTAGTACCCATCAATGCTTTTGTCGGCAGTGGTCCAGACATTCTATGGTGCTTCCTACTGGTGTTGGAACGGAGTGAACTCAGGAAACGCCGAGATACAAAAAACTAAGCAAAAAAGCGTGCCGAAAGTGTGAAGGGGAGGTTGGTACGCGATGCCTCGCGGGACGCTCCTCCAAAATTGTAAGCGGGAGGGCGGTATACGAAATTCTCCCCTGACACGTGCGCGAGTAACGCCCTCGGCAGCTAGTGGCGCCTGAAAAATACATGCAAAAGAAGGTGTCCCTGAAAGCAAGCGTCTTGTTCTTTCAAGTTCGAAAAAGAAAAGAAGCCCAGTTCGCGCTCCGCGCTGCACGTCGATTGGTCTTTCGGATGTTTCGTCGACATCCTGGTTGCGTAAGTCATCAAAACAACGTGCGATCTGCGTGTGCGGTTCAAGCACACTTCACAACAATGTCGAGGGCTGTGGCGCGAGGCGACATAAAGGCAGAACAGCGCGCTCCGCCATGCGGACGGTAATTACGCCATCATTTCCTAACATGCAGCAGCTATGCGCCTTGACGGAGAAGATTGGAGTTTTGCGCTGCGCCACATTTTGCATTAGAAAAAGCATCTTTATCAGCCCACATTTCCTGCGGCTTTGTTTCCTTGATTCAATTTAGCGCTCGGTGGCTTCACTTGATGTTCTTTTCCACCGGTGAATTGTTTATTTTTTCTTCGCTGCTGCTTCTCTCCTTCTCACATTCCTCTATCGTCACCTTATTGGACGCTGTCAACTATCAGCCCGTCAATGATGACTCAATCGCGTGGCGGTTGGGATCGTGCCCTTTTTTGTACGCAGTTCTGCCAGCATACGTGTCGCCCCGACATCGGCAAATGGCGTAATCTCGGCGCGGTACTATGGAAACACTCCATACATTGCGGAATACACCATTGCTGCCTCAGTGAGTCAGGTCGTGCAACCTGAATCTCATAACCATACCAGGTGTCAGGGAACCTCGCAAAGTTAATCCGGCATGCGTTTAGTAGAGCGTCGGCGCTAAGGAAACGTGTGCGAGGAGCAGCATACGACAAGCGCTGCCCATGCAACTTTGCTACCTTGTTTCTGTCTTCGAAACCACTGAAGCATCGCAAACCACAAGTATACATTTTCGTGTATTTACGTGCGCAGATATGAAACCGCTCACGCTTTTTAAATAGCAGCGCGAAGGCCCCACCTTGTGTTAGTATAAGGCAATGTTTGAAAGGAGTCTCGCTGCTCAAGATGTTGCTGCTAGTCTTTTCTGGAAAATCGTGGAGTTTTGAGTCAGGCATGTATTTTGGACGGGAAGAAACGTTCAAGCACATTTCGTGCCGAACCTGTTTATCGAGGCAAATGCAGAGCCGCGAATAAGAGCCTTATGAATTAAAAAAATTTGAATTCGGACGGCAACTAATTCAATCTCCCAGAAATTTACCCTGTCGGATTAACAAAATAATGATAAAATTTGTGTGCAGTCGGAAATCGCCACCGAAAATGGCCTGAAGGAAAAGTAGTCGGTGGTTGACTGCTCAACGTGCCACTCATTGTGACACGCTCGCAGCTTTTCATAATACCGGTTGAAACGTTTTCTCAGGAGAAAAGAAAAGGATGCAGGAGGGCACCACGGCGGCGCCAATGTTGGGTTGGGCACCTTGATACGCTATCTCGCCTCTGGCCGTGGCCATACTCGAATCAACCACCCACCTCAAGCCCTACATTCTTCGCCTTCATGCCTAAACTACTAACCACTTATCTGTATTGGGGCGATGCGATGAATGGATAGGTAAGAAAATTGCCGCAAAAGGCAGTCAGCACGATAAAGAAGTGCAGGTGCGTAGAGTGAACGAGAAACCACGAACAAGGGCGTGTAAAAGCAACTCGGTCAGAATAGGGCACCGTGCTGCGGCAACTACCACTTGGGACACATGGTTAGTTTGGAAAGGCCACCGCTACCGGCTGCGAATGGTCAAGGACACTGTTGGGTGTCCGCTTCGCCTCTCACTCCGGCCAGAGGATCTGCGTCTGCTGCCATGAGCTGGCATTCCTGGCCCGCGAGAGCGTGCTCTAGGTGTACAGGATTCTCAGGCATCACAGCCTGCTCCTGTACTCGTCCGAGCAACTTTGGCTAGTGTACAACTACTGGACGACCTCGTAAACGAGAAGCTCAATCGAGACGTGCGGCGTTTCTCTCGTTTGGTCTCTTGCACGTGCCATTCTCTTACCAACCGAAACGCTCGATCTTTCATTGCACTCTCTTCTTTTAACTGTGCTTTGCGCGTTGGTAAGCCCCATACAGTGAATATCGTCCATTCATTCATCATATTGCCGTACTGTGCTTGCCATCTACCGTCCTGTAAAATGTAACCTGTCCGTGTGCGTATACAGCATTGTGTCTTTCTGTGGGAGCCTCGAGCCGGTAATTAATTTTGCGATTACCACAATTTGCGGTTATGAACATTATGAAAGCATACTTCAAGAGTTGGTCGCATCTTGCACTGAGAGCACAAAACGCGCGGTGCCACCACACCATTGCCACAATGAATACAGAAGATGCCCGTTGCAGAGTACTACCTTACAGAATCGTGTCGCTAGATGGGTGTGTGTACAGCACGCGCTTCCTTGCTCTATTTTAGAACCGGGTTACTCTAGTTTATTTTCTTTAAAATGTGTCTATATTTGTCTCTTAAAAACGGGTTAGAGACTTTATTGAGTAAACGCCATTGAGGTGGAAAATTCTACAGTATTCTTTCTCTAAAGATGTTAGGCCTCGTGAAAGGTGGTCGCCAATCACAGTAGTTGCGAAGTTTCTTTTTTTGTGCATAGTGTTTAATCATAAAAACTGCTCATAAAAACTGTCCTTAAAAAGATAAAAACATGGTAGCACAAATATTCTGGAAACAAAAACCCCGAAAAGAAGCAGACGAAGTGCGAAATTAGCATTGATAAAATCATTTAGGAACGATAAGCAAATAAAATCGGCCGTATCAGTCAATGAACGCTTCGTTTAGAAGAGGTAATGTTGTTAATCTTATATTTTCTGCTTTTTAAAAAACACAGTCTTGGGTCAGGATATGATAATTCTCACATGTTTTTTGACATCCCAACGCCAAAGGAATGATCCGAAATGGTTCCAGGATATCAAGGACTGCTTGGGGAGAATAATCATAAGTACACTATGTGAAGTGGGTAAAATCTTACCTTCATCAGTGTACATAATACCCATTTCATCAGGAATTTTAAGAGTTTTGTTAATTTTCGGCCATACTGAAAAAGAGAAATTCATGTAAAAATGACTCGCAAATAGCATAGCCAATCACAAAACAGAAATTTGTTCGAAATTTTGGTGGCCTAGACAGAATGGTGCAATAAACATTAATGCGAACATAAAGCCTCATAGATTATTGATCCTCTCAGCTGTACCAGCCCTAAAGCGATAGATGCACTCGATGTCAAGATTGCCTTTGACAACGTTACCTATGAAGCTGTCGTCAAAAATAATATCTGGGTGTGACCATGCTGAGAACGGCATGTGACGGTCACACGTTCGGTTTTTCGGTATTGAGGATTACTAAAAAGGAAGATTCGGTGGGATCTGGGAAAAACATATTCTCTTTCTGTTCCAAAAAGCTGCAGATTCCAACAACCAGGGCTACTTTCCAACGTGTAAATAGATTACGCAAGTTCACGACGAAAACAAAAACCGTCCAATAATTGAAAGATTCACCTTATGCAAAGGCAAGAATAATATCCTTGGCGCTTCCCACAAACTAAAACGCACAGATTAGGCTATCGGAGAAGACTTTTTGTTTTCCAATCGGCTAGCTAGAAGGAAATTAGTATCGTTTGTCCCAGATCAAGAAAAACCTTTTAGGCGAAGTTTAGACGATCTCCCCACTGGTAACAAACAAATTTCTAGGAAAATGCAACCGACACAGTCGTCTTATGCAAAAGGTATCTAGAAGGTGCCACGCGCCTTAACGTTTGCTAGTCTCCCTCTGTCACCTCGCACAGGCCCGTCACTAATCATTGGCTTTACCAACATCAGGATCCTACTGCATAAGCATAAGGAAGTCTGTTTCTTTTTAGACGATACTACTGCTGACGTCCTCGTCGTAACAGAGAATTCGGTCAACCCTGACGAACACTATACCGAAATTATCCTTAATAACAAAGCATATAACATGTATCGTAATGATAAGACTAACAAAGGACGCGGTGGCGTTTTTGTTATATAAATTATTTTAAATTTCAGTGGTCTGGACAGAATGGCGCAACAAACATTTGATGCGAACATCCAATGTTCGCATCAAATGTTTAAGACTCAGGACTCAGGACTTAGGACTCAGTGTTTAAGTGGATGATAACTAATAGGTTGACTATTAATGCCAAGAAAACCAAGTTCATCACCTTTCACTCCCGAAAATACCTGTTGCCGCCAATTGTATTAATCTGTATATAAATAACCAAAAGCTAGAACAAGCTGTATCATTTAAATATCTTGGAGTTACTCTTGATATCATTTACACTGGCAGGATCACATTCATATCATCTGCCATAAACTCGCTTCAGGTTGCTACGCCCTGCTACAGGCTCGAGATTATTTTGACCAAAATATACTGCGTACGTTGTACTTCGCCTTTATCCAGAGCCATATTTCTTATTGATTGAATCTTGGGAAAGAACGTACAAACATATTTGGATCCATAAGGCAACTTCAGAACGTTTCACTGAAAATATAAACCATTCCGATTATTATGAATCCTGCAGACCACTCTTCCGAAAATGAATGTTCTGCCTTTCGACCGCTTGTTGTGTTTGAAAATATCTATCTGTGTGCACAATGTTTTAAGTACAATCGGCCCTTTGAATGTCTATTTTCATCACCCGTTGCATAACACCAGAAGTCTCTCGTGGAGAACTTGAACCTGCGCCAGTTTTCAATGTGTATGGAGAGCGCCTACTGCACTTTAGCGGCGTTAAGACATGGAATGATGTACCGTACTTTGTCAAGCAGTCTCCCAATTTTTGTCGAACCCTGAAAAAACATTTATTAGATCAAGACTAAGGACTGTTTGAATGTGATTGTGTGTTTCTCTGCAATTTCATATATAAGTGTGTAATGCCTAAGCAACATGTTGTGAATTTGTGAACGTGTTGGAATTGCTCCATACGTATTCCCAGCATGTGTACCACGTATAATGCTGTACTATCTTAAGTTATATATTATAATATTTCAATATTCAGCATTATTTTGTGTTAAAAACCCACTCTATGTATTTACTTCGTTCGGACCCGAGACTAGCCTTTGGCTATGGGTCCGCGCAGTGTTATGCGAATGTTTTCGTTACTTTTTGCTGAATAAAAGTGAATATAGTCACAGATAAATACTGGTTTTCTTTAAACTAGTTACCATAAACAAAACATCAAGATAACGAAGTTAGCAACCAGGAGCCCACTATACCCTTATTTGTGCCTAAAACAAATTTAGAGTGTCAACCAAAACGGTTCAGCTGTTATTTGTTTCATAGTAATACCACCACCTCTCGAGGTATGGCGTTTGGATTGAGCCACACACTTTGTGCAATATTTATGTTAGTAATATAGTGCTTATCGATCAATTTTTGTTTGCTCTGGGTGCCTAAAATAGCGAGAATTTCGGATCTTCGATATTGTTTCGTGTTCTTTCGTGCTTCAAACAAAACTCCGGGACTCCTTGGGCGTTTATGTCTGAACGATATACGTGGTCAGAAATTACCGGAAATGAGGTGACATGACGAGCAGTTAAAAGGGAGGTGTCCGTTGGAATAAAACCGGAAGAAGGAGGCCTGGCTGCGCCTTTGCAGTGTCACACCACCTAGCAGTGCAATGTGCCGTGCCATCTCATTTTGAGAAGTGGGTACGTTTTGACGTCACACGCCCCCTTTCTTCTATGGTTAACTACTCCTCCTCTTTCTCCTCGGCGTTAATGATGACGGGCGTTCTGTTGTCGGTTTTAAATCGCTTTTATTTCGCATTGCGGGCGCAGGTTTCTTTAAAGTTTACAAGCGTATATATGGAAGAGGTAAAAAACTTTGGTCCAATCCACGCTTTGAAGGTCTTAAGAAAGCAAAGCTTTAAATGACACCAACAACAATTGCCGATGTGGCGTTACTTGTATTCATATACGTGGTTCTAAAAAGAGTAAAACCAGAGATTCTGCCATCCGTTGCATCGAATTCGTGGGAGCAGCGTCGTGAACGCACCAGCAGCGTCGGCAACAGTGGGTCGGGAGAAACAAAACGGAGACGAGCGTCTTTCGAAGGCTGAGACAGCGGAAACTAGCAATACTGATGTGCTAGCTTGGGGCGATACCAACGTGCGGCACAAGCGCAGACACCGAAACCATCCAGCATGTGAGTTTAGTGATTCCCATTTATATCGTTTTAAACTAGTCAGTTTATTATGTTTGAAAATTGCGAGAAAGGTGGGGGAGCTGCTATATTCGCTATTTATCAGAACCAGTTGCTCATTTCGCTTGGTGTAATACCTCTTAAAACACAACCGAATTGGTATTACCAATTTAGAAAAGGGAGTCCCATTCAATGCAAGCACAGCGCAAAAGGTAGCGTTTCTCAAGCGCCCAGATGTCTTTAGGTGATTTGTACATAATGTTTTCCCGCTATGCAAACCAGACTTTAACGTATCTTTCGCGTAACACCACTTGATTCTGTCGTGTGCGGGTTACTCAGGACGTGCTGTCGAACAAGTTAATCAAGCCGCGCAAGGAAGCGTGCAATGAACCCGAAGCTGCGAAAAAATGCCTAAACAACCCTCCCTAAGGCAGACGACAAAGCCGTAAAACCGACGCCCCGGGGCAGGCACCTCTGTGCGGGGAACGCTGAGTGGGTTCACCGTGCCATCAAGAGTGTGCTGCGTGAGTGAAACCCTCCGGCCGTTCTGCTCCACCCCCACCGCCGCCTCCACCGTCTTGGTAGTTTATTGCCCGCACGCAGCGAAAAACCTTTGCTGGTGAAGGTAGAAAGCTTTGCTTTAAAAGCACCCTTTATGATGCAACATATGCAAACCCGTGTGTCTGTTATTGCCGAACTACCCTTTGATTTTTTTAAGTTTATAATTTAGCTGCATTGTCTGCCATCCTTAATTTGCCTAATCAGAAACGCGCATTCGCAACACAAATATGAGATTGCATTTAACGGGACGCAATACATAGGTAACCTGCCTGAATTGTTAGTCAGCATGCTCTTGTGATGCTACGCAGTATTATAGGCGACATCATGGGCGTTTCGACTGGAAGCCATGCCTACGCTCTTGAATGTTACTGAGAGTGTGCGCTCATGTGTTACTGAACGAGCTCGTAAGTTGTGGTCGTTCATCAAAGCATGTGCAAAGCCCTTCTCATGCATTGTGCCTGATTCTGAAAAAGCCCTGAAAAAGTGTGAGCGAAAAGGTACGATTATAGTACAATAAATAAGCCCGATTAAACTAGAGGAAGCAGACGAATTGCGAAAATACCTTGGATAAAAATATTTAGGCAAGAAACACGTGAAAATATATCGAACGGATAAATAACAGGTCGCGTTCGTGCTGCTCTTATATTTACGGTTTAATAATTAAATTATCATACGTCAAGACGTAGAATGTTTACAGCCAATATTATTTACATCGAAGTGCAAACAAGTGATGCGAACTGTCCCGAGAACATTAAGAAGTGTTCAGGGCCTCCAAGAATGATTTTAATAAGTCAAGTAAGTTATATCTTACCTTCAGCAAGGTATGCAGTACTCTTTTCTAGAGTGGATATGTCAGAAAATTTGGCAGTTTGGTTAATTTTCTTCAATACTGCAAAGAAGGTATGCTTGTAAAATTTCTCACAATACATGTAGAAAATAGGAAACACAAATTTAGGAGACATTTTACCTTACCTCACCAATTGGTACTGCCAAAATTTAATTCCACCGTAATGCAAAGCTGGTAAATAATGGTTTTGTTGTCACTAGTAAGCCTACAACAAACACCTTTGGAGAGTAAGCCACCTGAAGGCCACAAAATTATAAATAGCGCGTGTATCTTATTTCTATTGTCATCCTGAAGTATTCCGTTGCTATTTGTTCCATAATATATAACTAGCAATCTAAGATATGCCTTCAGAATTAACGCACACATCTATCTGATTATTTGTGTTATCACTGTAAAAATCTATGTTGTTTTTATTTTTACGAGTGCGTGAAATCCTAGTAGTCCTATAATATTCAAGGACTGCTATGCGGCCGAAATAGAGGTAGGGAAACAGCGGAAGACAGCCGTAGCCCAGTTAAGAAATTATACGTTTATGAAGACCCCAAATAGTTTCTTCAGACAGTGGAGTCCAGGCTAAGGTGATTATCTTCCGCCTTTGTAGAATGCCTGTTACGGGAGAACACCCCCGTCAAAACTAATATTGACAGACTGCTCTCTACGCCAAACAAGCTCAAGGGTTGTGGCAAAATTAGGGCGTTTAAATGCAGATTTACCCTGCGAAGGGCAGGGAGGCATAGATTTCTTGAGGAGAGGGCGGTACAGAGAAAATGCGGAAAAGCGCTAGATTAAGTGTCATGGACGGCAAATACTGTCATCTGGCAGTAAAGACAGTAAGAATATATAGACCCTGGCGTACACTCATTTTCGAATCATGTGAGATGTAATCACTGCGTTAGCCGCAGAGTGAGGCGCAGGAGTAGCAAGGGCAAGGTAACCAGGAAGGGCAATGTAGAAAGATGACACTTCCGTGACTAACAGGCGAGATTGAGTTCTAGGCGAGGGCTGAGAGACGGCGACGCGCGGCCATCAGTGGGAGGGGTACTATCATAAGCTCTCGAGCTGCCCCATCTGCATCGTGGTTGCCTCCATTAAATACGTGTGATACTGCTCCCAGCCAAATGAGTACCGGTCAAATTGCTGCCCACAATGATGGTTATATATTGGATTTGGTGCAACATTAGATGATCGGTGGGAGGCTTGTGCGGCTCTTCGATGGCTGGGTGATAGTCTGTGAGAAAGTAAATACGTCGAGGTGGCATGTTTGTAATTGTGAGTTTCGTTTCCATTGGGATGAGATAAAAGCGTGATGTGTAAGGGAGCCCTCCAGGTCCGGTCGGCCTGGCCACTGCCAAGGCCGACCGGAGCCAGTGCCAAGGCAGACCCAATGGGAGAGAGCTGAGACTGGCACCTGTAAAAATGTACATTTCACCCTGCAATGTCGCTGTGAGGACGCGCTGCCGTGCCTTTTCACGACTAGTTGGACTGGAACGCTGAATTCTGGTTCTTCTGTTAGCAACTGTAACCGGCAGGCTTAACGAAGGTGTAAGTGGTGTTGCGGCCAACGGAAGTACTGGAAGTAGACGTTCGTCCCATGCGCAAAGTGCAGTCCTCTGTGGTCACAACACATGCTTTCGAACAAATCTTATCCTCCTCTCGATTTCTAAAACAAGAAAATCAAAACCCTCGTCATTGGTCAAGACCAAAAACACCATCGCGCATTCCCCCGCCGCTCAACCATTTCCCCAGCCACACCAATGTCGCAACCACCGACCAGTGCAGAAAACAACGTGATTCTGTCCTAGACGGCTCCGTTCCCTACGACATGGAATTCATGAGTTCCCTGATCATGGCTCAATGGGATGGTTTGACGAAGTAGACACGTAATTGCATTTGGATTCATTCCAAAATACCGAAACCATCTTTTAGGTATTTCTCTTACGTATAGTGAACGTTAAGGCATAAAATCACGTAGTGAACACGACCCACTACTTATTCATCCCCCAGCCCCTCAAGAACCATTCCTTGTCCAAGCCACACGAGACCAAAGTCTCCTCCGTTCCAGCCCCTTCACCGTGTACCTCTCGAACTCTCCCATATCCTACTCTAGCATCCCATGACCCCTTTCAGCCCCACCCTCAAACTCTTCTACGAACCCAACCTCTAATCCCCACTCCGGCTTGGGCAAATCCAAAATCTCGACAACCACCCCACCCACTCCGACTAATTTTACCAATCTGCCTCCGAAGCGCTACATCCCAAATTTCAGGCCTTTGAGCCAACACCGCGTGGCCCAACTCATCCTGTTTTCAACCCTAACGTTCCCAACCCCTTGTATGTCCACCAATCCAAATCGCCACAAGCCAACCTACCCCTCAGAACAGCTAGACAAACAAACTCAAAGTTCATTCACGATCACAGTATCAGCCACATACCGCACAGCAACGACAGCATTGGTTATCAACAGAACCAACCTAGGACGCGCAAAGACAAGCACCACAGCGAAATTTAAGAGCACAATGTCTTGACCACCTGCCGGCCCCTGGCGTTCACGGAGGCCCTCTGGTCATGGTGCACCCTCAATGTGCGACCCTGAAGGATGGAATCAAGTTTTTGCGTTATTTTCTTCCTTCCTTTCTGCGCGTACTACATCAAGAAGATCGTTTATGATGGAGATAATGAACATTTCAGGAACCTAAATAGAACCTCCAAAGAATTGAATTGTCCATTTATTTTCAGCGTGCCATCAAGCCGGTCCCATTGTGGGGAATGGGACAAGTGCACCAAAGAGAGTCTCCCGTGGTCAAACGACTGAATATTCTTGAAAAACGTACGGTGGAAAGAAAGAGATGACGGGGGATTGTGGTTGCAACGTGGGAGCCAGGCGACCTTATGAAGAGTGTCCTTGTGCTTTAGAGTTTCCTAGATCAATTCTGGATTATTCCTATAAAAGTACACGGGATTGCACTATAAAGAATCACAAAACGCAAGGGTAAATTTCAGAACCAGACAAAGAATTTGAGAATTATATTTATGTGGCCGGAAACATACCAAGGTTTCTGTCTAGGAAATTGAAGTTCCCGAACTTGCCATACCTGCAGAGAAATAGTTTCCAACTATACGACGGAAAAAAGGAACAGTGACTACTATGGATGCGTTCCCTTGCATTCGGTCGTGGCACGTGTGGCGCAGAGAAATAAACAAAAATCTTCTTATGAGAATTAAGAAATCAGCACCTTGTACATGCGATGTGCACGCAGAATGGCCTTTGTGTACCCTTTAAAGAAACCTCTGCACACGCGATTGGCGCCTAACTTCAGCTAGACAGCTAATTCTGTGCCACAAAGCGCATGCAGTTCGAGAGGGGGACCAATGTTTATTGTGTAGATGTTAACTTTGAAACTGCCATATTTCTACTGCATTTTGTGTTATTTGCCCTCAGCTGTGATCGTGTTCTGATTTAGAAAAAAAGAAAATATCTGAGAATCTTAAGGATGTAGCTACACCAATCATTCGTGTGTTTGCAGCCCGCGTGGAGCTTGGCTGATGGTAATCTGTTTTCATTCTGCAGACACTTCAGTATCGATATTATGCAACGACTTTTTCCTCGAAACAAAATACAATTAGGCGCCCAGGTTTTGGGAGAGTTTTATAGATATTGAAACAAGGATTTTTTTAACCATGTGGCGGAACCTCAGTTTTACGTTTTATCTTCAAACAACACAGCATAAATTGGGGACACATTGTTTTCGTGGTACTAAAGTGGACATTAAGGAAGACATTATTATGCTCAATTCACAAATCCTTACATTCCTCTAGCGATCATTTGCCATTTGTACAAAACATAAAATTTATGCAATTCTGAGGGAAGTAGCTATCCTACACTACGATCGTGAGAGCCGAGCGGATAGCGCGTCTCTCGCACCGTGGGCGCTCCAGGGACAAAATGTTGCGACATGTTTTTGATGGTAATGGGGATACAGGTTAAGTAGTAGTACCTGGAAAGAATTTCAGAAAAATCGAAGATAACAAAATTGATAAATGGAAGATGTGTTTTTATATATGAGTGAATACAATTTGTGGTTTTCAGTTTAGTTCTTCAAACTTTGCATCTTTAAGGTATATTTACCCCATCATTATATTTGGTGAGTTTGTCTTTGAGTTAAATGCAGAACACCTGAGTAAAACGTGAATGCTGTAATTTCCGCGTGTTTCGAAATGTTCAATCTCAAATTTGAAAAAATCTGGCTTTGAGCCAAACTTCACATTTCAGAGCCAAAATAATTTTTTTGCCAGCAACAAACTTGGTGTAGAGAAATGAACAGCACGGGTTAATTGACAACAAGTCATCGCCAAATTTTGCCGAATTACAAGCGCATGTTGTGCTGGGGGTCCACTTAGTAGAGCGTCTATAGTTTTATTCAGAAAAAATGTTTCCTTAGTAAAGATTCTTCAATCAGGAAGTAAAAATAAAGGCACTCATATAAAAATTTCAAGCAAATTTAACACCTCGACAGCCACACATTGTTCAAGCTTATCTGACAGCACCCTCCGACATCACATTCATGCTCGTCTTCCCAAGTGTGACTGGCAACTTCTCCGTACGCCTTGTCCAGTGAAGAAGTTTCTCTTCGACTGCATCAGGATGTGTAACGAATACAGTTTCAACCATTGTGTGTAGCGCGTCGCACTGAAGGTTCAAGGAGCCAGTCTGAACTTTCCGACTGAAGCAGATTTGAGAGACCCGCAGAGTCTCTCGCACAAACGTCGGGCGATGTTCACAATACACCAGAATGAGATTTTTTGAGCAGCTTTTTACGAGTTTGCACGTGAAACACATTGAGCGAACCACTCCTGTCAGCATATATCTGTGGCCACAGACCCCTTTTATTACTTACATAATATTCGTTCATCACAAAACGCTCCTTTCCCGGTCATTCATTGTAGTCAAGAAGGCGTTGTGGTCGACGAAATGTACGAATATATATTCGACTTGAGGCGAGAACATCCGCTTTTAACATACAAGTTATATTCAGCTAGTTAATGAGGGTGTAACACTTTTCGGAGCAGTTAAGACAAGGACGAGGTCTTGATGCTCTCAGACATAAGCGGTAGGGAATTCCGGTTTCTCGATATCTATTTCAACGTTGCCCACTTTTAACATTGGTGTGCGTCAACGAACGGTGAATCCGAGGAGCAAACAGTCCGCTATGCGTTTGGCGACTGCGGCAGGCGATAAGAAGGAAGCCACTACTTATGTGCGGTTGACATTTGGGGCAAACCGCTCGCCAACTTCATTGAACGTGCTACAAACTTCGATGGGCATTGCTGACAGGCCCATAGGCACCCTGCCCGACACAACAGAATCTGTGAGTGCAGCGCTTGTGCATCCTAGGGTATAGATGAAGGAGGGTACTTCTCTACAACTTATCAACCAAATCCTGCAGCTCGCCGTGCCAACGGTCTCTGGGGTTGACACTAGTGCACACTGCAAAGAAATCGGCCGGGACAATGCACCGGTTTTTATAGCTTTTAATATTTACAATGTAGAACCATTTTTATTAGCTACAATCTGGTTGTTCCGCTATAATGTCTACGACTAACGTCTTTTCCTGTGGCCACTAAAGATATTGGTGCATTTTGGCCTTTGTAATCATGACGTTACCCAAGATTTCTTCCTTAGGTGGGAGCTTGAGTTTGACTCGTGGTGACCCAGACTGTTGGTATCTCGGCGAAAGTGCACCCAGTGATGTAACTTAAATGGTAATACAGAGACCATGATGGGCGAGGCAGCTTTTACAATCGAAAGGATGCGCAAACCACGATGGTGTAGAAAACGCTGCTGCCGCTTAGAAGGGAAGCACGCTGCTTCAGCGGGGCGCACTTCTGCATTTTGACGTCAGCGTCGCTTAACATCTGCTGCTGTGGTTGCTTTAGCTGCTGCGGCAGAGCCGCATTTTTTTGTCTGAGGAAGCGATCGTGCCATCATCAAACGCAGGATGCACGCGTTCCTCTTGTCTTAAGACGCAGCGCGTCGCCACCACCGCGAATGGCTCGTGGGCCCTCGGCATGCCTACCTTCCGCGCACGCTTTGGCCACAGGTTTCTACGCCGCTTTCGTGTTTACCCTATTTCACCAGTCTTCGGTGTCATCTTCGATCACTCGGCTACTAGGAGGCCGACGGCTCCGCCAAACCAGACACGTAGGCGCTAAAGAACGTGCACTCTAAAAGGGTTCGAGAAAGTGCCCGTATGATGCTCATGTTTCCTTCGGTAAAATGAATGACTAACGTGGTTTGGTTATGCTGCACAACTGCTAACAGCATCCAGGAACTCTTCTTTAAAATACGGTACTACATGCCTCTTTATGAAGCTCTATATATATATATTCTGATCAATCTCTTAATATAGTTAGGCCTCTTTTTTGTGATTGTTTCAACTGTCTTGTTCCTGAAATATTCCGCGAGGACGCAACGGTAATAAATAGTGCATTACGACGGAAAATCACACGGCACAACATGTGCATCTTCAATCATCGGAGTTGTGGCCTCGACTTTATTTGCTCAGAAATGAAGTTCAGATTGTACGAATAACAACGGGCAAGATTTCTGAACAAGAGAAATCGTCTAAAGCACAACAGTTGTTGCTTCCCCCCCCCCCCCTACAAAACATATTTGATTTCCTTGCTGCGATCAGCTACGTAGTAGTGTTCTTTCCACGGGACACTCTGAACAACCCAAAAAACGGTAAGGACTGCAAATAACGCTCCCTTTCGTGTTTTTAGATATAAACCGAGTTTAGAAAAAATTGCGCATTTGTGAAAAACAGAGCTTTAGAAATTTTGGAACATCTCTGGTGTTTTTACGGACCATTGGTGATAAAACAATATTACCTTCTGAAAAAATTATGCAATATCTGTTCCGTATCTTTCTGAAATACTTCAAAATTACAGTACGATAACTAGAGTATCGTACTGTACACATAGTGTTCTGTACAGTACTGTACTGTAAAGTGCTGTACACTTCAAGTACCGTACTATCAATGGTAGGGACTTCGCAACCATCAACACATGAAGTTTGCCCCTTCAGGAACAATAAAGAAACTACATCTTATGCTTTCCTTTTACACCGGCATGGCTTTCGAAAATCCTACTCGTGTGAAATACAATTACCAGATTTAGCAAATGACTTAGTGCCATATATGGACGCCAACCTTCAGATTGATGCCGTCTTCTTAGATTACGTAATTCCTTCTAACGTAATTTCATGACTTAAAAATTTCCTCACCAATCGTAAGCAATTCACAACTGTCAATGGCCATCATTCGTCCCTCACTGATGTTACGTGCGGGGTCACACAGGGTGCGTGCCTCTCACCACTGCTTTTTCTAATTTACATCAACGACCCACCGAATAATATTGTTAACCCGTTAAGACTGTTCGCTGATGATAGCGGCATTTATACTATCATCACCAACCCTGAAGACAGCATTGCTCTTCAACATGATCTCAACAATATTGCAGCCTGGTGTGATCAATCAATAATGCCACTAAACACAGAGAAATGTAAACTGGTATCATTTGCTCGTGCAAATACCTCGTTCCCAATAGCTTCTGCAGCATCCTGCAAATACCTGGGTGTTCATTTCTCACCATCTCTATCATGGACATTACACATGCAAACCATTTGCTCAGACGCCGCCCGCACTCTCGGCTACCTACGCCGGAATTGAAAACTTGCACCTCCGGACATAAAAGAAAACTAGCCTTCCTAAATTTCGTACTACCAGAACTGCAATATGCATCAACAATTTCGCATTCCTCAGAGGCATACGTCACCCACAAGTTAGAAGCCATACAGAATTGTGCCACCCGCTTTATCAGCTCCCAGTACTCCTCGAACACCAGCGTCACTGCGCTAAAGCAATCTTTGAACCTGCATTTACTTGAGTAACGGCGGCTCATAGCACGCTTCTGCCTTCTTCATGCATTTCATTATCACCCAAAAGCCAGACACCCGCTCTTAAAACCGCCACAGAGAACCTCGTCTAGTTCCCTGTGGCGGTTTTAAGGGTGGGTGCCACCGCAGCGCCATAGCACGACTACCCAGCCGTACTTCATCAATGCTCAACTCATTCTTCCCTCAAGCAATAACCCACTGGAGCCATTTTCCGATACAATAGCATCATGCGCAGACCGCAAATTATTCCACGAAAAATTTCACAACCATGTATTATATTACGTGATATAAATGTGCCTCATGGGTTTTTTGCTTTTTATGGTGTATTTTTGCACTTTTGAATTGTATTTGTTGTACTGCAATTTTGAATTTGCACCTGCTATTGCTGTACCTTTGTCATTTGTTGTGTTTTGCTTCTTTGTTGCCTTCTAATCTTTTTTTCATAACGCTGTGTCACGTTTCTGCACGCCACCCCCCTATGTAAGGCCCTCAGGGCCCTTAAGGTTAAAATAAATGAAATGAAAATTTAAAAAAGCTGGAAAAATTATTTAACATGTTTGTGAAATAACTCACATGAACTGGAGAGGAAGTTAATAACAAAAAATATACCGCAGCTGTTGTCCTCAGAAGAATACACTAGTTTCTCCAAGCACAATTCCTGTTCAGATGCTGCACGCAAAAAGATACAACAAAATCAGCTTTGAAGAAACCAAAGTAAAAAAAAAGTTTTATACATGTCAGCATGCAAATAAGAAGGATGTTTTAAAAATCTTTTTGAATGTACTTGGAATCTGAACATTAAGCACAAACCAAGTATTTCCCTATTCGGATTTTTACCTTCCTACAACGACCCCATTACTTTTTCTACAAGGAAAGACCTACAATATAGTTGTTGTGCTTGGTTGTTTCAGAGGCGCAAAAACGAACATCAAAAATACTATATCCATAATTCAAAATACGAGTGTCTTTCTCTTTTACTAGCCTTACAAAAAAATGTTGAAAGCTTCCTAATTTACTGTTTTCGTTGTATTGTTTGTTCCATAATTACCACAGGCTGGTTAAACATTGGTTTTAATGGGCAGTTCTCTCATGCTTGCGGAAAGGGGATTGTACTTTTACAGACAGACAAATATTACACATACCTTAGGTTTGTCAAACATAACGTACACATACCGTATTAAAATGTGTCGGAACGTTGAAGGAATCAAAGTTGCGTCTTTTATCACTAAGCAAGGCATCTTGTTCATATACCTGCATGGAAACCTGAACATCAGCGTATCCTCGTAATCAGCACCCACAGGAACTGGTCGTGTGCTCAACGAAGGGCCCATTATTACGAACTCATTTGATAATTGCGCATAACGCTCCGGCGTGACTGCCTGAGGGCCTGTTTTATAAACAGCTCGTAAGAACTTCACAACATATTCCTGCTGCGTTCAGCCCCTTGTTTAAAGACTCACGTTTTTTCACTCAGTTGTGATGCCCCAGCGAAGCACGACTAGGACTGAGTTGTGTGGAACAGGCAGGTATATTTACGAGAGCACGGGCAACGGCTGCTAAGGAGAGCATCGGCCGGCCGTGAACGAGCTGCCATCAATATTTACGGAAAGGTCGACCAGTATTAGAGGACCGCTCAATCGCATATTTGCAAACGTTCCACTAGAATTTTGTAGGTATGAAACAAACCACAGTTTGTTTTCTACAAAGCAAAGAAACACAAAAAAACAAACTGTGTAGAGTACTACTCGCAGTGCCTGCATCCTTTCTTATGCTCTGTATAACCAAACCGCGATACCCACTATTCAGCCCCGATGGTAACTTCACGCGTAAAAGAATGCGTATTGTATACGTGGCACCTATTGCACACATGGCAGGGCCTGTCTCGTCAAAAGCATTTTTGACCCTTTATCAAAACTATCCTACAGCGCAGTGGTGCTACATCTTAGGAGAATACAACCTTACGAAGAATCTTCGCCTCCCCCAACTGAAGCCGAAGACGCCGTTTTAAGGACCGTTTTTTTTTGCTGGTATTTGGCGTAACGCTGCACCTCATCTGCCTTTTATCGCCCCGCAATTATCTCCTCTATGTGCGCCTACGGACCATGTGATATCGGCTAGGAGGTGCGGGGACGTAGGTTGCCGGTGGTTATGCCTTTGGAGCAGTTGCTACAACGCAGGTGGCATTGACCCTCTGAAAGCGTTAGCAAACCGCGTGACTACCTCCCCTCTTCTCCCAATGCACCTTGGGTAAACTGGACATCTAACCATTTTGTCTATATGTACTTCTCGTCAGGGTCACTTTGTATAACGTTGTATAACATATAACATGTGGGCTGGGTTGCACCAAAACCGGACGGATGCTGATCAACTTCTTCGCGATAGAGATCGCGCTGTGGCGGGGCGGCTTCGTAGCAAGATGAGACGACTACGGAAGGCGGCTGGCCCCTGCTTCGCCGCCAGCAGCCAGCGCGGTGAGCGGCTATTCAGTGCGGTTATCATCGGATCACATCCACATTCTGGCGAGCCGATACCTACGCGTTGACACCGTCACATCATCAGAACTACCCCGGCTCAAATGTAAGTACCGCAGCCATCAGACCGCGCCTTTCAGTGGGCTTGGTTGCACATAAACCGGACGGATGCTGATCAACTCTTTCTTCGGAATACAGGTTGGTGTAAAATACCAAACATGTTGTTTTCGAGACAATTCGGTTACGTTGACGCAGCTGCCAAGCCCACACATTCTTGATACCATTTTCTTTGATCGTATAGGTGTTATCCAATTACTGTTGCTAACTTCGGGTGATGTTGAATTGAACCCGTGACCATCCTCAGCCTCTGAGTCTGATTCTGAAGCAATGACTGCGGAACAAATGTTAGAAAAAATATTGAATGAACAAACCAAGACCACCCACATACTCTATCAATTTGCAAAAAAACTTAAACCATGTCGAGGCAAAGGTTGCTAATATCCAGGAAAGAATTACCGTGATTGAGATTAATATTGTTCGTTAGAGAAAGTGTGAAGAACTACTTGCGGAATGCGAAGAAACCTGGAAATCAGCTAGTAAGCAGGTTCAAGATCTGGTTGCAAAATTAAACAACTTAGAGAACCGGAGCCGGAGGAATAATCCTGTCATTTACTGAGTTACTGAGGATCCTATGGAGGACACCCTGTCATTGGAACAAAAAGTGAAGAAATACATTTTTAAGGACATTTCAGGTATTGATGTAGCCTCCATAGAATGAATTCATAGAGTTCGTTACCCTCAAAGCGGGTGTCAGCGACCGGTCGTTCCCCTACTATGTAACTTCACCGAAAACAAGTTCTCTCTGGTTGCAATAAGCTGAAAGGTTAGACCATCGCAATTTCTAAAAATTTTTAAAGATAGTTAGAGCAACACGCGCAAAACATTGAATATCTGCCGCGGGTGATAAAACAAATTAAACAAAGGTATTCCTTGTTTATGACAAAATAAAAAGTATCTGCAAGCTATGTTTTTGGGATGCTGAAAAGAACTGTCGCATTGAACAGACCAAAATTCGTGCTACTGCAGAGACACGCCTAGGAACTGCGGAACGCAAATGAAAAGAAAACATAACAACTCTATGAATTATCAGCCTTAATTCTTGTAGCGTAGTAAATAAATTCACACTTCTTGCAAGTATAATTTTAACCCACAATCCCCACGTTATTGTCGTAACAGAAACTCGGTTGCACACCGGTGTGCAGGACTGAAGTTGTTCCTTCGTCGTATAAGCTACTCCGCAATGTGTAGAGGCTCATTGCGCGGTGGGCTAGCTATTGCCATAAAACACAACGTTAAACATTCTGGCATGCCTGACATTATTAACCATGAAAGTGCGTGGTGCAAACTTGCATATTCTGATAAAGCAATTACATTAGGGGCGTATACCGACTTCCTAAATCTGGTCCAGTTTATATTGAAGTAATTCATGATTACTTAGATCAACACATAGTCGCATGATTACGCTACATTTTAATCAACCAGGTAATATTTGGCTTAACCAGACGCACGATGGCAAGAAAACCTGAAGTGCCGACTGTTGCGACCGGGCGGGAGCACCCGATCCGAGTTCCGTGGCTTCCAACATACGATGGGTAGCGTGTATGAAGCGAGCGGCCAGCCGCTGTTGCAGCCGTGAAGACGTCCAGAGCAGAAGATAACGTAACTGTTTACTTCATAGCGAGAGGTGAGCCGAAGCCAAAAAAACATACAATGCCCTGAAGGGCGAGGTTACAATACAGGACACGAGCAGAGCGACCGCATGGATTCGCTGCTCCGACAGGAATGAATTTCAGCGTTTGTGCTGCTTGTATTTATACCCCAAAAATGCCCCCAAGAGTAACACGCCACGAACATCACAGACACACACACGCTCTTTCCATAGTTCGTGAGTCATTCATGGGTTCGCCCCACGTGGCGTCCGGGCGAGGGGAGAGAGTGTCCTTGAAAGGTGCCGGGGTCGCGCTATCGAAGGTTGATCGCGGCGATAGCGAAACGTCTCAGCCAGGTATGTCGGGGCGTGACTCACCGACGCGCAGGCGCCTGAAGGGTGTGGCGAACGTCGTCGCTTCGCACGTGGAAGCTGGTGCCGGAAAACACGTGGCGGCTGATGCGGGAAAACACGTGGCGTTGGCCGATTCGTAACACGACTCTTTACTATTCACTGCCTTCAGTTTTTCATTAAACCGACTTGTTACAGATAACAATAGGTGTTCATCTACGCATGATCTTATGCTTGTTATTAGTTCGTTATAAGACTGTGTGACCACAGCAGAGACTGATTTACCCATTCTTGCTTACAAAAAGCCTTAAAACCTAATACTGGGACGGTTCAACCCCATGCGTAAAATGTTATGAGCGAGGAAGGTGTCCTCAGCATTTAGGCAAATTCGACTTTAAAAAAATCGTATGGCCATGATAGCATAACAAATAACTCTCGATTTATCTAAGCTGAGTTGATTTACAAGCACCTCTACAATATTTCCACAGCCTCGATAAACCCCTCCACAATTCCAGATGACTGGCGCGGTGCAAAAATAAACCCGATTGATAAATTAGGCTAAAACCCACATTTTATAAATTATAGGCCAATTTCATTGACAAGCACATGCTGTAAAGAACTTCGACAGATTATCTTCAAAGCAATTATGATAAATGTAGAGCCTAATTCTCTGCTTTCCGAGCGTCAACATGGTTTGGAGCTGTTCTCTCAACGTTTACCCTACTTGCTGAATTTACTAGGTATATTGCCGACACACTAAACGAAAGAGCACAATTAGATGCAATCGTTTTGAATTTCTCTACAGCGTATGATGTTGTTCCCCATCTGGATCTGATAACCAAGCTAAAGGCGAAAGAGTAGAAACAAAGGTTCTTATGCATTCAGTGCTGTTGGTTGTAGGTGATCCGGAAGCTTCTGCCGTTTCATGACTGCGTCGTGGCGGCGCGGCCCACTTCTAGCACAATGTATCAGCTGCACCTCGGCTGATAAGAAGGTTAGTCTGACACGATGACGCGAGAACTGAAATTGAATAGTGGCTATTCATGAGTGCTTATATAGGCACATCGAACGCTCTCTGCGCACCGCACCGCACATCCCATGTTTATTCGGGCATGGCACGGCACGACCCACCGACCAAATGTTACAGCTTTTCTCCGAGGTTAGGGCCGCACCTGCAACCTCACAAAAATCTTGTGTAAAGGCTCGAGCGTTCTCCACGCTTGCTTGTCACTACAAAGAAAGCTATATAATCAGCATAAGCTACGCTTTTCACTTTGAATTATGATACCGTAAACCCTCGAACTATATCGGCCACTATGCCCATACATACCGGTTAGAGGCATGCGCAAAATTGGGATGTCTCTAAAGGTTTGATTGATTCTGGGGTATAACGCGCCGACGCAACGCAGGCGATGAGGCGTGCCGTAGTGGAGGGCTCCGGATTAATTTTGACCACCTGGGGATCTTTATCGTGCGCCGAAATCTCGTACACATGGGCGTTTTTGCTTTTCGCCTCCATCAGAAAAGCGGCCGCCGCGGCCGGGAATCGAACCCGCGACCTCGTGCTGTCTCTAAAGGGCACGCTTCAATAACCGATGAAAACAGAATTGATTGGGCAAGTCGATTGTTGACTATCACTCTTGAGGGCCATAGCCACAACATACCGGAATGAAGGGCGAAGCTTTTTGTTGAAACGGTAACTTCATTTGCGTATAAAAAAATTACGCCCACCTCGCCTCGCGGGAACTCTGGTGTGATGCGACGCTGAGGGGGGTTCAAGCGAAAGCGGAGAGCAACCGCCGACTGAAAGGCCGCAGGAGAGCGGCACACCGGTTATATGCGCAGCGCCCCCAAGGAGAGCAAACCGCGGAAGAGAGAGTACTGCACATGCACCGGCGCCAGTGCGTCTGCCGCGGCTATGACGCAACACAATCCCACACAATGCACTTTAATCCAATCCAATCCAAATTCAATCCAAGCCAAGCCAATCCAAGCCAAGCCAAGCCAAGCCAATCTAATTCAATCCAATGCCCTTCGCGAGAGAGTGTTCGCTATCGGAGAGGAGAGGAGGTGATCGGCGGAGAGCGCACCTGGCGCGGCGAGGAGAATGGGGAAGGGGTGGACGCCGACAACGCCGGATGGATGCAGGGACAAGGCGAGTGAATGAGATGCGTTCGCATCTAATATACCACTTATGCAAAACGTTCCTACATACGTCAGCAGAAAAAATACCACTTATGCAAAACGTTCCCACATAAGTTAGCAGTGGCGAGGACACTAGACGTAGTCAATCAATTTTTTTCCGTAATATGAGGATGAGGGGCATAAATAAATAAAGACACGAACAAGGCAGGAAGAGTGAAAAAACAATGTCTAAATACGACATGACTAAACGCATTTTGTGGGTCTTATAGGGTGGTACTATTTTCGTTATATACCCACGCGAAAAAAGGGATTGTTAAAATAACGGTTGGATGCACTGGTCATTTGAGTGCTCGACGTTTGTATAGGATAACAAGTTTACCCACTTGCGCCTCTCCTCGTTTGTCTCATGTAGCTTCAGTGCATGACTGCCTCGGGCGAGCTTTTTTTCTAGTTACAGCTGAGAGCGTGGTGTTCCGAGTTCACTTATCCCACATTCTGCTTTTCTGAGAAACTTCCGCTATGCGGGCTGTTGGGAGAGAGCCCATTTTACTGCATCTGCCCTGCCTTTACAGAAAGAATGAATGTTTATGGCGACGAAACATTCCCAAGAAACGGGTTCGTCCGTTTCCATGTATATGCGCTTCAGTCATTCCTGCCCAGCTGATGTGATACGATGTACAAAAATAGCACTTGATATTGTCGCAGATATACATCGCCATGTTGCAGCGGAGGAAAACGTGTTCGGCAGTTTCCCGTTTCGCACGGGAGGCAGCGCGCACACCAGGGAACGAAGAAGACCCGCACCCTCTACTATGCCATGACCGGCAACACTGTCCCGTAGAAGCGGAAACCTTATCCGGTCCGACTGTCACAGGCGATCGTCTAAATCACTTCAGCACGTCATCTTCACCCTGCGGAACAAAAGGCAGACGGTACACATGCGGTGGCGTGTCTGTGCTACCATGTACCAGTATAGTACTCGAGGTTGTACAACGAGCACGTACTTCCACAAAAGCAACATCTGCAGTGAAGTCACCACCCTTCCATAGGGATGCTTTTGGAGAATCCGATGATGGGGGAGCTGTGAGAAGAGAAACTGAAGTAGCATGTTACAGGTATAAGCTAAGGGAGCTTGACAATGCACGTCCTCTTGACGGAACTAGTCACCGTGGTGGTGCCAATACAGGAAGCGTTGCGCTCCGAGCTTGCGTTCTGCATTTAAAAATCGAGTATCTGCCAGCTCAATGCTCGTGAAATTTTTCTACGGTGCATGGGTTCATATTGCGAACACCAACATATACTGCCCAGGACTGGTGAAAATTAAGTACCGAGTCGGCAGTCACGGTGGTGTTCCGTGCTTTTTTCAGGTAGGCTGACGCCCTTCTACTTCTCCTCCCAACAGCTAGTTCCGTTCCCTCACCTGCATCCATTAGGCTAAAATGGCTATGATTGTCTACTTTGCAGTTCAAAATGGCTGAATGGCAGAGTCCAAAATCGGCGGAATGGCTGAGACTACACTCAGCCCAGAATGGCCCAGCTGCGTGTAGAATCTTTCAAGACGTCACAACCGCATCGCCATCGAGCGCCGTAGTACTGGTGCGGCCAGCTAGAGTGAACTAGAATAGGGGAGTGGCCTGAGCGGGCGGAGATGGAGTTGCTTTCGGCGTGCCGCGCGCCGTCGACCACCGCTGGGGTGGTTAGGGGCACTGGTGCACGATCTCGCAGCCGGTCAGCCGCGCCCGGCTGTCGCCGCAGCCCTCAGACCGGACGAAACCAACGTAGCACAAGGCGGTGGGTGCACGTGCGTTTGGTGGCATCGGTGCGGAGGTTCTGACGTGTTTTTTAAAAATGGTTAGTGAGTGCATTTCGTCAAGGACCAGCATGTGAGGAAGATGGCGAAAAGAAGGACTTATGCGCACTGTTTTGCCCAGGCTCTCACACCTGCTATCACGGCGCTCCAGAGGCGTCTTTGTTCGCTGCCCCAAGAGACGAAGAGGTTCAAAAAAGTGGAAGCGCAATTTCCGCCGGCAGGAGAGAGAGACAAAACTTTTTTATCGAGCTTTTCGGCGGGGTGATTCCTCATTTCAGGTAACCATGTGGCATCCCGGCTCGACTAGCGCTCTCGACCAGCATAAGTTGGTCTTGAGGGAGGGAGCTGGACAGCACTATCTCCCACTGCTCAGGAGTAGGGGAAGGGAAAGCAGGTGGGAGGTCTGGGTTATTAACGCACTCCCCTATTATGTGCCATACAGTGCCTGGTTGAGTACAGAATTCTGCGTGGAATTGTGTGGGAAATAACATATGCATTCTGACTGGATGACGAAACGTATTTGTCACTATTAGGACAAGCCCCTCACAGAAAAGTCGGCTGCATTGTGCGAGCTCCGCTTTGTGTACAGGCCGTTCTACACAGGTTTGGCAAAACATGGAGAACGCGTTCACTGCATGCTTCAGTTTTCTGGGGCTTCATTGGGATAGCATCCTTGACATTTTGAGTGTGGTGAAGGCTAAGCAGCAGTGTGAACTTGGGTGCAGTGATCAAGGCTGTTGCGGCAGAGGTGCGTTTTACCTCACGACCGACATTCACTTCTATATCAAAAGCATCAACACAAGCAATGCAAAAAGACGGCAATCTGCAAAGTATGCTGAACTAGGTAAATGCCCGTAGTACTGGACCAAATTGCGAAATAAACTGTGACAGAACACTGAAAGATAATCTATTCTACCTCGTTTACTGGATGTAAATTTTAAAAATTGCAATCGGGTTTGAAAAAGGTGAAGCAGGGCCGTTAGCTGCTTACAACTTTGCTTAACATGCAGCATTGTATGTAAGTGTTAACATTAGTTACTGTTCTTTTTTATAGTAATGATAGCAAGAAATACCTACAGAATTATTTGTCTTTCACCATAATAGCACCTCTGATCTCTGAAAAATAGTAAAGACTCCATACCATATTGGCAAGCAAGCAGCAGTTAGTTTCGTTTTTGTGCTCTGCGGCGGGTCTAAACTTCCTTTAAGGAGATTGGGGGTGAGCGAAGGGGGGGGGGGGGGGGGGTCAACGTGGTTATTTGCGCACATGCACAAAATAATACATCAGAGTTGACTGCAACACCCCAGCTAAAAAATTTGTCGCTCTTAAATGCTGCTATACGAGCAATGACGTGTTTTTAGAACCGCGATGCTCTGCATGTGCAGGGACTACCAGTCCATGCTGAACACCTGCCAGTTCGCGAAAAGTCAGTAATTATCGTTCGTCAGGCAGTATTCGGGGTGTTGCGAAGAACACAGGTGACAGTTCATTGACATTCAGAAGCGCCCGCACCAGATATAACGCTCGAGGTGAATCAAAATCACGGATAGCGGAACTAAGATGCCTGCAACCAGTACGGCTCACCACATCGAGGCCACAGTTTTTGTGCTCAACCCGGAGCAGCAGTAAGTAAAGAAAAAAGTTACAGCCGTTCCACTCAACGTGAAAACTGTCGGAAATGCAGAGCACTGATTCGCCATAATGGGCTGTAGCGCCGTTATCCGCTCACTGCTACCACCCGACGCATTTCAAATTTCCCGCCTTTGCAGTGCTGGCGCGCCCCCTGCCTGAAACTGCGCCAGTAGGAGTTCTGTTCTTCTTGTGCTTGTTTTCCCTCCCGCATCGCCGCCCGACGTTCACGAATGGCTGCGGCTTCTCGCTGGCGAAGTTCGGCGTCGGCGGCTCGCTTGCGGCACTTGCGCTCAGCATCCGCAGCACGACGCCGCCGCACCGCCTTCTCTTCCAGCGTAGACATTGTCGATGAAGTCTATGGTGAAACGTAAAACGTGCCGTGAACCCCCTGCCGCGGCTAGACACAACGTGGAGCGGCTATGACACAACGTGGCGCGGCTATGACGCAACACAATCCAACACAATCCACTTTAATCCAATCCAAATCCAAACCAATCCAATCCAAGCCAAGCCAAGCCAAGCCAAGCCAATCCAATCAAATCCAATCCAATGCCAGACCGACGGGGAGCGATGCGGACTACGACTACGGACGTCAACGCGGGTAACATCGTGAGTTACTGAAATGCTCTGCATTTAAAAATCACGTTTGGCCGTTTAGAATCTTGCTTAGTTTGTAAATGCCTTTGAAAGACGAAAGAGAACGCGAGAACATGACAGTGGAAGGCCAAACGCGTGGCCTCACTGCGCCAGGCAAGCTGCGAAAGAGCGCAGTCGCGCCACCTCGCGGTGTCGACGCCAATCGGAGAGGCTCGGCGCCGCTGCTCGGGACACTCCCTTATTCTAGTTCACTCAAGGCCAGCCATTGTCTTTAAAGAACACAGATCAATCTCCCTTTGCTGGCATCATCGTCATGTCTATAGTCGCATAAGCGCACACACTGTTTTCTTCCCTCTTCACCTACCTTCCCCTTGACGTTCCGTTGAACATGGACCACGATGGTCGTTCCTCGGCCCCTTGACGCTCGAGCCTTGTCCTTGGGGATCGACGCACCCGACTGTGCATGCTTGGGCGAAGTGCAGCAAAATTACGCGTATTCTCAGTTGAAGCTCACTCTTCTTACTAGTTAGCCTGCAGGATTACTTTTTGGTAAACCGAATACTTTGTAAATACCGCCTGAGCGGCAACGTTTCCCAAAGCACCCACTGTAGCTGCGGAGAAGAAACTGCGCTAAATCCAGGAGACAAATAATCGCAGATATGTACCCGGCTTGGAGTGAGATTGTACCCTGCGAGAATTTTGCTTTGAGTACTTTGGTGCTAGGTTTCAGGGCAAAAATGCAGCCATTATTGATTCGTTATTTCCTTTAGATTCTTCCGTAATACAACTTTGAACCAACCTCAGCTGATATTTCCTACAACCGTGCTGGCCGCTTAGGCATGAATAGTTTTAGGCCTCGGGAAAGCGAAATCACCCAAGCGAATTGCCTAAGCGTAGGCAGGCAAAATACGGGTTTATTAGCGCATGTATTGAGTTGTTTAAGCTTTTTGTACCTTACCGATCTTATTTCATTCTACAATGTCAAGGAAGTGGATCCCCATTTATTAGAAATTTGAGTTACTTCGGGGCGCAGTGTTCGCCTCACGATTGATTCCCGGTGACACGTCATCTGAACGTCGGCCAACTGGTTCTGTCCGCGTATTCGATCGGCGAGCTTGTCAGACCACGCTTAATATCAATAGGATGATGTGTCTGGGTCGCCATCGGCTTAGGTAGACAACGCTGTCTGCATATTGCTTCATTTTTGCGGTCTCAAAACTCGGAACTAGGCCGAAGAATCGGCGTTGGCGTCGTTTCGGCCTAGTGAGTCCGCTTTATAACGAGAAGCGTGGTGATAGAGGATGCAAAGCAAATACAGACGAACCTGATAGCATGCGACCGTGCTGCAGAACACGCAACTCAACCAACGGTAGCCCCAAAACCCGCCCACGCTTAGCAGACGGCGCTTCTTTTCGCCAGAAGTGCAAGCACCAAGCCGTTTAATAGCAACATCTCTGCATCGGAATGCGAAGGGGAGAATATGTGTTGCAGATGTGTTTAAATGTTGGTGTCTTCAAGCAGGACGGAATGTTATGGAAAGGGGGAAAATCTTCGGAAGCAAAGTGTGACGTTTACTCTACTCGGAAAAGAGTTTGAATTAGCCCAGGTGACGTTGAAAACCAAAACTAACGAGCGGGCATGCTCCTCTAGGGTGGTCAAGTTCCCTTCAGGACCACTTTAAACAGTGTGGTGATAATATCGGAGAAAAAATTAAATGCGTCGAATTCAAGCCGGATTTCCACTACACGTTCGAATACCGGAAAAGCATATGGCATTCCCTGGGTCGATGATACTCGCCTTTGAATAACGTGCCAGGTATTGACTCGAACGCACCAGAATATCCACCACCACCATAACCACAGAATTACTGTTTTATCATTTGGCTTTCAATCCGTCCGCACAGGCCCCGCAAGCTTGTTAGCCAACCTAAATGCCCCTAGAACGTATCATTACCTAAAGGCAAGGCTACGGCGTAAATTTGGGCTAGGCAAGGGACACTTTCCGTTTGAAAATGCGGCAAGAAGCTCCTTGAAATGGATGTAATTTAAAAGGGGTTTTCAATCTGTGGTTGGACTAGTCGTTTTTCGGTTATCAGAGAGTATAGGTGGAACCCACGGCATGTTTTTATAGCAATCTACAGGCGAAATAAAAATCTCCAGCCACCAATATTGTCACATCCACGCAGAAGTAAACGGAGCGCATGAGCGATGGCCAAATTGCATCGCTGCGTCTAGTAAGAGTGCCGTAGGAAACCAAGCAGCGGAATTCTGCAGGTGTCTTAGCGCTGCCCCAGTCATGGCATTTGATAAGCTTATTCTGCGCTCAACTGGTGTGTCATTGCGGGTGCAAAAGTTTCCAAAGGACAGCGCTGTGCTATACGGTCGTGCAAGTTACGTAGCCGCTCGCAGCCGGCAGCAATGATTGAATCCACCGCTACTTCAATCTGTTATATAACGGAAACTAGGAAACTTCCCCTGTTGCACGCCGTAACGTGCAATTATACGTCTTATGTGCAATATTTCCCTTCTATCGAGTTCCTTGCGCCACGCCTATGCGATGAGAGATTTCTTAACTCTTCGGGTGGTTTCTGTATTCTTGAGACATATTTGTCGCCTTCAATATAACACCTTGAATTGAAAAGGCGCACCTCGAGAAACGAGAAAGACAGGCAATACGATGCCACCGTGAAGAAGACTTTCATCACTAAAATTTACGCAAAGCAACAAGATATGTTTCATCAGCGTCGTCCTGGGACGTATAAGTGGCCGACGTGTTGAGTGGAAAGTGTAACGCCAGTCCTGACACACCTGCAGAGCGGCTTTAGGCACAGTAAAGCAGGCGGCGGCGGCAGTTCGAACACACCCACAGAAGCCGGCCACCGCCCGCGTACTCCACCGCTCGCGTACTCCGTTTACTTCTGCGCGGAGGTGAAGGAGTAATGAAAGTTGATTGGTTCTCACGTGTGCCAGAAGATACTCGCCCGACTACAACTAAGCATACGTGCGTATGGCTGGCGCATATTTAGTCAGACTTTCTACGGTCTTCGATGAATGCAGTGTTTAAGGAATATACTCTACCACGTCAGAGGGGCGGGCGTCCATTTGACTGCCCCATTTGCTAGACCTTGCATGCGCCGTCTTGAGTGGCATAAATTAAGGAAGTCATGAAGAACCGTGTGGTGCTGTATGTTCGGAAATACGACATGTTGCCGTTCTGCTAAATGCAAGTAGGCGATTAATTGATTGATTAGGAGGTTTAAAGGGCTGATGCCGCGCAGGCGATGAGGAGCGCCGTAGTGGAAGTCTCCGGTTGATTGTAAGCCTCCTGGCGACCTTTGACGGGCGCCGACATCTCGAAAACTCAGGTGTTTTTGCTGTTCAGCTTCTTCAAAAAAGCGAACGGAACGGCCGGGAAAAGAACCTGCGACCGCTGACTTAGAAAGCACAACGCTATAGCTACTGAGCCACGGCAGCGGGTTTCAGCGCGCGCACATAACTTCATAATATTACGTTCATTACATTACTCATCTAATGAAGTTAGTTTGAGTGGGCACTGCACGTCAATACCCGCCGTCTTGCTATCAGTTGTGCCAGCTGCCGTCATTTAATGGCTTTAGAGAAATGAAACCATACCACCTACATAAAACCACGATGGCCGCTCGCAAGCAGCGAGCGCTAAGAAGCCGTAGTAATCAAGTGAAGCGACAACGCGAGAAATAAAATAATTATACGTGTCGGTAAGCCCACCAAACGCGTCCTAATACCATAAGTTGAAACATTACATGATGGATTAGTCCTTTCGAATTGTCACCGCCGTAACGAGCTGCCGTTCTGTTAGCATGGCATGAATCATGCTACCTGCCCTGGTTAGGTGACCTCTCTAGAAGCACGTATTTATCACCTATCGTAAAGAGGAAGACCATAAAAAGAAGCGAGCACCAACATCGAGCTGCAATTAGGTGCAGTGATAAATAGAGTGTTCCAATAATGACACGTGGCAGCAGGCTCGATAACAACGTTGTAATATTGCTCCAGTCGTCAATAGGCGCATTGAAGGCTCTCGCTTAAGCACTGGGCTTCAGTGACGTCATTACTCCTCCAAGCGCTATCAGCCCTGGGTATGAGGCGTGTTTAGAAATGATATCAGCGGCACCAACAATTAACGAAGAGGCCGAAGCAAGAAGCGTGTGCTAACATGAAGCTGGCATCGCGTCCACCGATAACGGGATACATAAAAAAAGACAGGCTAGCACGTACACAAATAACGCCGTATTTTGCTAAAAAAGGCAGATTTGAACCGTTTATAAATCAAAAGACATAGCCTGTCATGAATGTTGGGCCGGACCGCGTGCAGAGTAATGGGACAGATTACTGTCTACACAAACACGCGTGTTATATTCAACGGGCAATCCAAACCGGCAGGTATCGAAAGGGGGAAAGCAATATTTACAAAATTCGCAGAGGACTTGTGAGGAACTGGTTTACTACAGTCCGCTGGGGCTGGCACGATGAATGGAGAGGAGATTGGCCGGTGACTTCAATGAACCGACGCGAGGTGGCAGTCTGTCCGCAGAGGTGATGAGATTGTGTGCCGGGATGCTTCAACCCGGCGTTATGTTCATCGTTAAACCTGGCGAAGAACGTGGTAGTGCCGATGATTAGCGGCGGGAGGAGTTAGCCAGGGCCCGAAATAAGGCCTCGCTACCCGCGCTCCGCGGCCCCGGCACACCGCTCACTGTTGGGCCGGACCCCGGCTTCTCCCGGCGGCGTCCAGGGCTGTCATCGGCCATAAACCGTGACGGACGGAAACATCAAAAACTTTGAAGGAAGCACCGGTGACGGACCTTGGGCCTACACCGCGAGCGCGCCGTCCTGCTGTCGTCTTGCCCGGCCGCTTCCGGGCTCCTTCCTTTTCTTCTTCCCTGCTGGGACGTTGCCTTCGGCAAGTGCTACACCTCTGGTTCGACGGATTGGCCACCACACTGCACTGGCTCTTCACTAGATAGCCCAAAAATTACGAAACATAAAAGACCAGAACGAACAAACCGTGCGGAATGCCGGTTAGTCGTCCATTTCTTCTGTATTATTGTTCTCAAGGCGTTTAGTTTTGTAAACTTTAAACTAAGCCTTGTAGAGTAGTGAACTTCACAATAACTGGATACTAGGCCTATTGACTGCTCTTGCGTGGGCTCTGGTTCCGCAGCTACTGCCCCCCTCAGTTGCAATAACATCTGCGGATAAGGTGTCAGCACAAAACGAAGTTTCCGCCTAAGAAACGACCCAACCAAAACTGTGCAGCGAGTGTGAGCGTGGCCTTATGATGGGCCGTAGATACAATTCGAGGAATAAGGAAGACGAGTGCCGATTTCCTCAGTTTACCTAGACAGTACGTCGGGAATAATTGTATACGATGTTTCTTCTGCTCTTCACCTAGATAGTTGAGAGTTTTTGATGATGATGGTTGGATGTTTATGGCGCAAGGCCAACTAGGGCAAAGAGCGCCAAAACAATAGTCATATGAGGGTGAGACCTTAACCACTATGTAAAGTCAGTAAAAACAAAAGTAAAATCCGATAACGGCAATGGGCATGGCTGGTGTATAGGGCCAGATTTCATTATGCATGATAGGAAATGAGGTTTAAAAACTTGACTTCTGACAAATACTCAAGCACACGTTTCACTGAAACAATGGCATCGTCACCTAGAAAAAACAATGGATGTAGGGGAATATGTTGTCTGTAGAGTTCTCTGAAGTGTTTGTGTCGTGTTGTGTGAAGTGCCTTGCATGTTATTAGTATGTGCACTACGGATAGGGCCTCTCCGCACCTGCTGCACTGGGGTCTAGGAGATCCCGTCAGCAGATACGAGTGAGTTGCATGCGTGTGCCCTATCCGTAGCCTACCCAAGGCGACTTCCGAGTGTCTGTTGTGTGAGTCAGATATGTACCGTCCCAAGTGTGGCTTTATCACATGTAGTTTGTTCTCTGTCTGTTCGTCCCAGTGTGTTTGCCATGTTCTTCGCAGGTGTTGTCTTATGTGTGGCTTGAGGTCTGTGTAGGGTACTGTTGCTATGTCCGGTGTATTTGTATGTGCAGCAGCAGCGGCCATCTGATCAGCGGTCTCATTTCCCGCAATCCCAGAGTGGCCTGGAACCCAACACATGATCACCTCGAGATTTAATGCATACGCGGACATAATGGTTTTATACACTACATTAAGAACATGGTTTTTAGAAGACTTGTTGGATGACAATGCATGTACAACACTCAGTGAATCTGTGAAAATGATAGACTTGGGTATTTCATGTTGCACTATGTGATTTAAAACAAGCAAAACGCCATGGGCTTCCTGCCGTAAAAATGCTGGTCTTCGAGTTCAGGGTCTTAGAGACTCTAAAATCGGGTCCGTGCGCCGCACAAGACACAGTAAGGGCAGTTTTTGATGCGTCACTGTAAAACTCTGCACATTCATACTTGAACTGCAGGGACAAGAAGTGCTGCAAAATAGCAGTTTGTGGTACCCTGGTTTTTATCAATTTTCACGAAGGACAAGTCACAACACACAGGTTGAAGCTCCCAGGGTGGTAAGACGTCCGTAGTAAAGAAGAAGATGTGTGAATGTCTAAAAAGGAGATGTCGAAATTTGAAGCTTCCTGTCTCACTCTAAGTGAGAACGGCAAAGGAACAGACGGGCGATTTACAAACAGTGGCGATGTGGATGTATCATTAAAAACACGTTTAAAAGGATGGTCCTTCAAAGATGAAATTTTAAAAGCGTAGAGAAAGTCCACATACGTTCGTTGGTACTCAAGGCACCACTTATTACATTCAACATATAGACTCTGGGCCGGGCTAGTGCGGAACGCACCCGACGCAAGGCGCAGACCCAAGTGGAGTACTGGGTCAAGCATTTTTAGTGCGGTTTTTGATGCCGACCCATACACGACGCTGCCGTAGTCTAACCGGGACCCGACTAAGGCGGTAAAGACCCGGAGAAGTAGTTCCTTGTCTGCACCATAGGATTGGTGGAGAGCACCTTGAGAATGTTTAGTGTTTTTAGGCATTTATGTTTAAGTGCTTTGACGTGAGGTATGAACGTGAGCTTGTTATCAAATATGACACCTAAAAACTTGTGCTCCCTTTTAACAGGAATAGATGCACGGCCAAGAGCAATCTCAGGGTCCGCACTAAGCCCGCGCTTGCGGGAGAACAGAACACAAGTACTTTTGCCCGGGTTCAGTTTAAAACCGTTAAGGTCCGCCCATCCAGCAAGCTTCTTAACACCGAGCTGTACTTGGCGTTCGCAAATTGGACAGGTTACAGGATTTAAAAGATATTTGAACATCGTCTACATAAATGGAACAGGAAATGGTTGGTGGCAATGCCTTTCGGAGGGAGTTCATCTTAACTATAAACAATGTGCAGCTTAAAACTCCACCTTGCGGCACACCATTTTCCTGCACATGTATCCCGGACAGGGATGACCCAACCTTAACACGAAATGTCCTCGTGGACATGTAGCTAGAAATGGTATTTAACATGTTACCTGACACACCAAAGGACTTCAGGTCGCTAAGGATGCCGTATCGCCAGGCTGTGTCGTAAGCCTTTTCAAGATCAAAGAATACCGTAAGGCAGAACTGCTTATGAGCAAATGCATCTTTTATGAAGGATTCCAACGCAACAAGATGATCGTTGGTGGATCGCCCCACCCTAAAGCCTGCCTGGCAGCTCTCGAGAAGACCGTTGTACTCAAGGAAGTACACGAGCCTGCGATTTATCATCTTCTCGAGCAGCTTGCACAGGCAGCTTGTCAGGGCGATGGGACGATAACTGGCGGGAAAGGAAGGGTCCTTCCCTTCTTCAGGAACGCCACTACTATGGCCTCCCTCCAAGAGTGTGGAATCTGCCCCGAAAGCCATATTTTATTGTATAGGTGTAGGAGTGTTTCAAGAGTGTCTGGGTGTAGGTGTTGTATCATGGTGTATGTAATCTTATCTGCCCCTGGAGCTGAAGGTTTACATGTGCTCAGGGCAACCCTCAACTCATAGAGTGTAAATTCAGAATTGTAACCAGATTTTGACCTGTTAGTGTCATGTAGGGACTTCTTTTCACAAGTATTTTTATGTTTTAGGAAAGTGTTTGTGTAGTGTGCAGAGCTGGAAACATGTTGGAAGTGTTGTGCAAGTGTGTTAGCCTGGTCTTCTAGTGTGTCCCCTGTTGTACTGACCAGGGGCAGGCTGTGTGTCTGTCCTCCTTTAAGGTTACGTATTCGTGTCCAGACTTTGTGAGTGTCGGTGTATGAGTTGATGGAAGTGAGGAAGGTGCGCCAACTCTCCCTTTTCGCCTCACGACGCACACGCTTCCCAAGAGCCTTTGCCCGTTTAAAGGAAATGAGATTATCTGGCGTGGGGTACCGGCGAAGGACACCCCACGCCTTGTTCTGGGCCTCTCGCGCCCGCCTGCAGTCCTCGTTCCACCAGGGCCTCCTTGGGTTGCGGGACGCACTGGAGGCCTGGGGCATGGACTTTTCGGCGGCGTCGACTATGTGCGCCGTGACGAGTTGGGCTGCTTCCTCCACGTGTAGGTGTTTTATGGTTGTGTGGTGTAGTTTAGATGTTTCTGTGAATGTACTCCAGTTTGCTTTTGATTCATTAAACCTGTTATGGGAAGATGGACTGCATGGGCCTTTACCTATGTATGTTAGGGATGTGGGGAAGTGGTCACTACCATATGGGTCCGTGCCCACGCCCCACTCAAGACATGGAAAGAGAATTGCAGAACCAATAGCCAAGTCAAGATGTGAGTATGTATTGTGTCCTAAGTTATGGTATGTAGGCTGTTTTTTGTTGAAAAGGCATGCTCCTGAAGATGTAAGGAATTTCTCTATCAGGCGACCTCGGGCATCCGTTCTAGAGGAGCCCCAAAGAGAGTTGTGCGCATTAAGGTCGCCTGTTAGGATGTATGGTTCGGGCAGCTGGTCGACCAGCGCCTCGAAATCAGAGCTCGAAAGTGCATGATCAGGAGGAATGTAAATGGAGCACACCGTTACCAACCTATTAAATATTATTGTTCGAATTGCTACAGCCTCGAGGACAGTGTTCAGAGTGACAGGGTGGCAGGCTAAGGATTTCCGGGCGACAATTGCCACACCTCCTGAAGAGTGTGTGCAGCCAACCCTGTCCTTTCTGAATACCATGTACCTATTTAAGAAATTTGTCTGTTTGGAATTGAGGTGAGTCTCTTGGAGACACATGAGACTTGGCTGATTGGCATGCAGGAGGATATCATACACATCATCAAGATTTTTAAGGAGGCCTCTGCAGTTCCATTGAATGATGTTTTCTGTTCCCATTATTTAGGTTTAAGAATGAATGGAGTGTGTGTACGTGTTCATGTGTCGTCTTTCGGGGCTGTTACTCTGGGGTTAGGCTTTTTAGGCCTGTCTGTAGGCTTGGAAGTCGGTGGCCGCTCCTTGCGCTGCGTTGCAGGCAGGAACGGCCCGACATCCATCTCGTCGTCGGATGTCCGAGGGGTGCCCGACGGACCGGGCCCCCCGGACTTGGCCCCCCCTCGGGAGCCCTTCGTTTGAGCCGCCACCGCCGAGGGCGTCCGGGGCACCAGAGGTGGCACCGGGCGGTGCGGTGGCGGTGGGAACCGGTGCGGGGCCCGTGGTGTCCATCACCTCTGTACCCTCCAACGCACTGGAGGGCGGGGAGGCAGAGGCGGGAGCGGCACCGGTCCCTACAGAAGAGGTTGTCACCACAACCGCTGCTGCCTCAGCAAGCGGCGTGGGAACGGATTGGGCTGCCAGAGGCAACCCAGGGGGGGGCCGAAGGAGGGACCAGGTCAACTCGCTGAACTGGGTCCCCTGTGGACACCAGACGCCGCTCCGCCCCCCGGCGAGCTGCGTCGGCGTACCTCCCCAGGGGGAAAGAGGCAAACCTCTTTCGCGCCTCTGGGAAGGTGATGTTCTCAGTTACCTTCACATTAATAATCGCCTTCTCCTGCTTAAACTTCTCGCACGTTCGAGAGTAGGCGGCATGGGGTCCCTGGCAGTTGGCGCAGGTGAGGGTTGATGATGGACAATTATCAGATGGATGATCATGCTGAGCGCACTTTGCGCAGGTCAGACGACCACGGCAGGAGTTGGTTCCGTGCCCGAACCGCTGGCACTTAAAGCAGCGGCGCGGGTTTGGAATGTAAGGACGAATGGAGCATCGGATGAACCCTGCGTTGATATGGTCAGGAAGTGAGGAGCAGTTGAAGGTCAAGATGATATGTTTCGTGGGGATTACCTTATCATCTCTACGCATCGTGATGCGGCGCACGGCTGTGACACCCTGATCCTTTAGACCTTCAAGAATGTCGGCATCTGTCTCGTTAAGAAGATCTGCCTCAGAGATCACACCCTGCGAGCTATTCAGGCTGCGGTGGGGTGTGACCCTGATGTCCAGATCGACCATTTTCGTCTGACCAAGAAGTGTGGTTGCCTGCTGTTGGTTTTTTACTTCAACAAGGACTTCACCTGTGCGTTGTTTTTTGGCGTTATAGGTTTTCCCAATGATTCCATCAAGGTATTTTGTAATCAAAAATACTGATTGTGAAGCAAGAGGGCGGGCTGTGTCAAGGGATTCGATAACAAGGAAACGAGAGTATTTGTCTGGCTTTGGGAAGCTCATGCTTGGAAGTTGAGGGAAAGATACTTCGGTGCGGCCCCTTTTCAGGGGACCGATCACGTTTGGGGGGGGGTTTTGAATTTTCCATACAGCATAGAAAAAAGCAGGGGACGGGGGTACTTTCTTCTCAAACCTTACCCTGATAGCCTGAGAGGTCCCGGAGCTCCCTGCCTGGTAAACAGACAGGGAGCCCATCCGCCGGAGCTTGACCTGGGCTCCGACGGCCACCGTTTGAGGCTTCTACCCTTCACCTTTAAAACACATCACCACGGTAGGTTACAGTTTATGTTGGGGCTCGGGGTCCGCGGTGTCGCCAACACCGTCACCATGAATACTCAAGGTGCCCCGTGCGGGGATATATATATATAGCGCATCAGAATAGGAAATGAGGGGCTCGTTGAAAATAACACGAAATAAGGGTTGGCAGTTAAGAAAACCTCGGAAAGCAAAGGGGAGGATGTGGTAGATCACTGAAACAGATTAAGAAGTTGGAAGAAAGAAAGAAAGAAGTGAAGAAAAATGCCCACTGCGGGCATTTTTTCTTCACTTTCTTTCTTTCTTTCCAAATTCTTAATCTGTTTCAATGATTCTACACATCCTCCCCTTTGCTTTCCGAGGTTTTCTCGACTGCCAACCCTTATTTCGTGTGTTATATATATATATATATATATTATATATATATATATACAGAAAGAAATGCGGGCAGTCTACAACGCCAAAGAAGGCATAGGGGAATGGTTGGACTATTTTTAACGTTAGTGACCTTACATTATTATTATTATTATCATTATTTTATTATTACGTGATAAAGAAAGAAAGAAAAACACGCGCCCAGAGTGGGGACCGAACCCACGCCTTTCGATTAGATCTCGAATGCCTTACCATATATATATATGTGTGTGTGTGTGTGTGTGTGTGTGTGGGTGTGTGTGTTGTGTATTTCTGCAAATCATGCATGGGCTTGCTTATTTATTGTTTGTTTTTACTGCCGGGCCACACCCGGCCTTGTCATCTGCGTTCCAAGCACAGCACGTCTTCCATTCTTTATTTTTATGCCGCATGGGCTATCACATTCAGATAAGCTAACTGTTTCGCCCTAACGTCGCTAGCCCAGAGTAATCGTCTGTGATCTACAATGTCTGGTGTGAACCGACGGTTCCAGAAACACTCCCGCCGAATGATAAAAAGCCTGCAGAGCAGACTGCTCGGCATTCAATCTGCAACGCTCGCCGACGCAAGTACTTCGTTGACCGATGCTTCGCCGCCTCTGTATTCTTTTGAGTTGTTAGGGGAGCACAAGTTTGCTCCAATAACTTGTTTCTCCTTTAAGATAACTGCGTCGTCCTTGGCTTCGTGACATCAGGTGAAGGTGCGGGGTACTCACCCTTTATGCTCTCTACAACATCTAGACGCCGCCAAGCCAGCCCAACCAGAGAAAGCCGTCGACTGCAAGGATTGCTACCCGAGTTCGGTCTCATCCCAGAAGGGCCCAAGAGAAGGAACGCTGCAACCAACACCATGGAGCAAGAAACAAGCGTTTCCAATCGTCCTGCAGCAGCCCCGGGAACCGCCATCGTTCCGGGGAGCCCCTGCTGAAGACCCCGAAGAATCGTTGAAGAAGCTGGAGCGCGTCCGCATCTTCAACAGGTGGGACGACGAAGAAGCTTTCCGGCCATGTCTTTTTTTACTTAGAAGATGCTGCTCGAACTTGGTTCGAGAACCATGGAGTTCTTTGACGGACTGGACTCAATTCAAAGAGAGTTCCTTAAGACCTTCCCTACTGTTGTGAGAAAAGAGCGAGCTGCGCTTTTGCTTAAGACTCGAAACGCAGCACCCCAAAGAAGGTGTCATGATCTTCGTAGCGGAGATGAAGCGACTATTTTGCCGTGCGTACCACGAAATGACCGAAGAAAATAAGCTCAGGTTTCTAATGCGAGGAGTGAAGCAAGAGCTTTTTGCTTGTCTAGTCCGTAACCCGCAGAAGACGGTGGCTGAATTCGCGCCTGAGGCGGCCGCGGTCGGTGGAGAAGACGCCAGAAATTCGAACAAGGCAGTACGACCGCCCTGTCAACGCGCTGTTCTCGGAGACCATCGTGCCGGCAACTGGAAGCTCCGACACATTGCGCGAGACTCTTCGAGCAGTGGTCAAGGAGGAGCTCAGAAGGCTTTTTCCAACAACTGCCGCAACCTCAAGTGGCTTCTCTGACTGACGTCATCCGTGTAGAGATTTAACAGGCGCTGGGAACTTCTATGCCTTCAGAAGCACCCCGTCAGCCCCATGCGAAGACCGACTCCGCAGCTCTTCGTCAACCCCCGCCCTCCTCCAACCCGTCGTGAAGAAGCCCAGCCATACCTCCATCCAATGCCGCCCCCGCCGACGCCCTGTAGACCAATACCCGACGCCAAGAAGACCGACGTGTGGCGAACCCCGATAATCTCCCGCTTGTGTGTCTATGCGGAGAGGCCGACTGCATCTACCGTCGCTGCCCTTACAAGAGCTCGGTCTGCGAGGATTCTCCGTCGACGCACCACGCCCCCGACCCGGCCAGCGCCCTACTTGAGATCGACGAATTACTGTCCAACCCGAACCGAGGACCTGCCCGCTTCAACCGCTCGCCGTCGCCCTACCGGTACCAGTCGCCAAACCGCCATACCTCCGCTGGCTTCTCACGTGGAAGGTCCCCCAGCCCACGCGGGGGAAACTAAAAGCCGCAACTTCTGGAGGGGAAGTTGCAGAACGGCGAAAAAACGAAAACCCGCCGACGCTGCCGCACCGAACACCGTACCTGCAGCCCAACGACTCGATCTAACCCGGACGTGACTCCCGAACCCGACGACGACACCACGCGACGCGTGCCCGAAACGACAAAGCCTGCCGCTGAGAAGATGACGAGAATGACGACTCATGGTGCCGGACCGTCAACACGAACAAGCCGAGATACAACGCCCCCACGCACCAGAAACTCGAGGAAAGCGGCGTCTGACGTCCAGTTGTCCATCGACGGCTTTGACGTAGTCGCCCTCATCGACACGGGAGCCGACTACTCGGTAATGAGGGCTCATTTGCGTCGAAGCTGAAGAAAGTTACGACAACATGGGACGGTCCGCATATACGCACCGCAGGAGGCCATCTCGTAACACCAGGTGGAACGGGCACAACACGCGTCACCATAGGCGGCACCACGTACCCTGCTGAGTTCGTTATTTTGGCCTAACTGCTCCCGCGACGTAACTCTCGGAAAGGACTTTTCGACGGACAACGGCGCAATAATTGATCTGCAGGACCAAGTCGATAACTTTTTCCTCCGATCACTCCACGACGCCGCAGCCGAACCCCGATCACCGTGCTGCTGTCAGGATCGCCGAAAATCACATCACCCTGCCACCCGCGCAAAGCTTGATGATCGCCGTCTACTGTGAGGATGCTGCTTCTGACATCGACGCTATCGTAGAGAGTGATCGAAGGTTGCTTCTCGACCGCGGCGTATCCGTCGCAAGAGGCATTGCGCACTTTAAGCAACGCCAATCTCACGTTTTGGTCACTAATTTCACCGAAGAGTACCAGCATTTAAACGAGGGAGCTGCAATTGCGTTCTCGAAGAAACGCGAGAAGCAAGTGCCGTGATCACGGTCGCCGACTTTAAATGCACACCCGATGACACCTCAGCTTCCGCAGCCCTTCGAGGTGAATTCCCGGTGCTACCGCAAGAACAACGGAACAAATTATTCGCTTTGCTGCGTCGCTACAGCGAGTGTTTTGCGTCGAGTTCAAAATTACGTCAGACACCCCTAGCGACGCCACCGTATTATAACTCAAGATGGAGCCCGACTACACCGACAGTCACCATACCGCGTCTCTTCCCACGAACAGGAAGCCATCCGGACTAAGTACGACATGCTCAGCGACGACATTATACAGCCATCGAAAACCCCGGGGCTGCGCCGGTTGTACTCTTAAAGAAAAAGACGGCACATTAGGTCTGCGTTGACCACCGGCGACTAAACAAAATCACAGCGAACGGTCTAAACTGGAGCAGAGCGAGCAGGAGACTGTAGCGAGAGAGCGCGCGCGAGCCGACCCACGGAGGTCTGGCGGTTTATCGCTGCATATAAAGGGGGGTACGCCGCGCTGAGCGCGCCGAGCCAGGTGGCTGAGAGAGAAGGCGGGCGCGCGAGAGAGAGGGGTGCGCGCGCAGCTGCAGCCAGCGAGGAGAGAGGAGGAGCGAGCGAAGGGGCAGCGAGCGAGCGAGCAGCGCCGTTGCTACCGACGCTCTCTCCGCTCTGCGCCGTTGCTAGGGAGAGCAGGGCTGCGGACGCCGACGCCGCCGGCTGTGGATGGTTGGGGTCGCTTATAAAGTGCATCGCACTTAAAAGGACGTGAATCCCCTCCCACGAATCGACGACGCCCTTGACCACCTCTGCCATGCAAAAAAGGCCATGAAGACCGGCTACTGGCAAATTGAAGTGGAAGAGAGAGACCGAGAGAAGGCGTCGTTTATAACCCTGGACGGCCTTTACGAGTTCAAGGTGATGCCTTTTGGGCTGTGCACGGCGCCAGCAACGTTTCAAAGAGTCATGGACTCTGTGCTAGCTGGGCTGAAGTGGCACACTTGCCTCGTATACTTCGACGACTGTTGTGGTATTTGCCCGGAATTTCGACGAACACCTTGCAAGGTTGGAGTCTGTACTCGAGGGCATTCGTACATCGGGGTTAACGCTGAAGCCTGAAAAGTGTCGTTTCGCGTATGAGGAGCTGAAGTTCTTGGGCCACGTCGTCAACGCCGCGGGAGTCCTACCTGACCCGCAAAAACTTCGGCAATCGCGAACTTCCCGAGACCGAAAGACAAGAAGGGCGTGCTAAGATTTTTCGGACTGTGTGCATACTACCCGCGCTTCGTCGCAAACTTCGCCCGCATTGCAGAGCCACTCGCACGGTTGACGAAAGATAGCACGCCTTTTAGCTGAGGAAAACGACCAAGCAAAGGCATTCTGCGACCTGAAAAAACGCCTGCAAGGCCATCCCGTGCTCGCTCATTTCGACGAAAACCCCGAAACAGAAATCCACACCGACGCTTGGTGCCGTTCTCGTCCACAAGCAAAGCGGTAGCGAAAAAGTAATCGCCTTTGCCAGCCATGGTCTGTCGAAGGAGGAAGAAAAATTACTCAGCCTCTGAAAAAGACTGCCTCGCAATTATATGGGCCAGTTAAAAGTTCGCCAATACGTATATGGTAGACCATTCAAGGTTGAAGTACCCCTCTGGCTGTCTTGGGCGGTGGACCTTGCGCCTGCCACAGTTCGACGTTACAATCGTCTACAAATCCGGCAAGACACACTCCGGTGCCGACTGCCTGTCCCGCGCCCCCGTCGACCCGCCACCACTAGACTCCGATGAAGACAGCGCGTTCTTCGGAGTCGTTACGGAGAGCGACCTAGCTTCCCAGCAGCGTGCCGACCCCGACTTGCGCGTCATGATCGACTACCTCGAAGTACGAAATGTCGCCGTGCCTAGGGCGTTCAAGGGGAAGTTTGCCAGCATTCAGCCTCAAAACTCCGTCCTCGTGAAGAAGAATTTCAGCCCCGGAACGAGAACGCATTGCCTACTAGTCATCCCTGCAGAACTCCGTGACGAAATTTTGGAAGCGTGCCACGCTGACCCGTCTTCCGGACATCTCCACACAGCTCGCACTGTTGCTAAAATCAAGGCGAAGTACTTCTGGCCCCGCCTTACATTCCGACGTCACCCACTACGTTCGGAGTTGCCCTGACTGCCAGCGACGAAAAACGCCGCCGACAAGACCCGCCGGCTTTCTGCAACCGATCGCCGTCCCGTCGAGGCCCTTTCAACAGATTGGAATGGACCTTCTAGGCCCGTTCCCTACGTCACAATCACAGAACAAGTGGATTGTCGTGGCGACAGACTACATGACGCGGTACGCAGAGACAGCCGCTCTTCCGAGGGGCACTGCACAGGAAGTCGCAAAGTTCTTTATAATCAAGTTGTGCTGCGACATGTAGCCCCGGAAGTCCTAATTCACGGACCGCGGAACGGTCCTTTACTGCGGAGCTGATGCAAAGAATATTACGCTACAGCAACATGGATCCCAGAAGAACGACGGCGTACCATCCCAAACGAACGGACTAACAGAACGTCTGAACAAGACAATCGCAGATATGTCTATGTCTATGTACGTTGATGTTGAACATAAGACTTGGGACGAAGTGCTCCCGTATGTCACGTTTGCGTACAACACGGCTATCCAGGAGACGACGCAGCTGATACCATTCGAGCTTGTCTACGGAAGACGGCCAACTACGATGCTCGACGCCATGCTTCCGCACGTAGAAGACGACAACCTCAACACCGACGCCCAAGGATACCTTCAGCGTGCGGAGGAGGCCCGCCAGCTGCGTCGCGTTCGTACAACGCGCCACCATCTTGTGGATGCCGGGCGCTACAACCTCCGACCCCGAGACGCCGAGTACCACCCAGGAACCGTGTTTGGGTTTGGACTCCCATCCCACGATATTTCGGAGCCTACCAAATTCTACGACGTGTCGGCCAACTTAGCTACGAGGTGATCCCGATGGTGATTCCGGAATATCACGACGACGCACGCGGCCCGAAGTCGTCCACGTGGTTCGCTTGAAACCTTACTATGCAAGATGACGGACTTTTTTTGTTGTTTTTGTTCGGACTGTCTTTTATTTTAGCATCGGGTCGATGCACTCTTAGAGGGGGGCTAATGCCGCGAACCATGTGTGGGCTTGCTTATTTATCGTTTGTTTTTACTGTTGGGCAACGCCCGGCTGTGTTATCTGCGTTCCGAGCAAAGCGCGTCTTGCATTCTTTATTTTTCTGCCGCACGGGCTATCACATTCAGATAAGCAAACTGTTTCGCCCTAACGTCGCTAGCCCAGAATAATCGTCTGTGATCTACAATGTTCTGGATGTGAATCGACGGTTCCAGAAACACTCGCGCCGAACGATAAAAAGCCTGCAGAGCAGACGCCTCGGCATTCGATTCTGCGACGCTCGCCGACGCAAGTCACTTTGTTGACCGCTGCTTCGCCGCCTCTGTATTCTTTTGAGTTGTTAGGGGAGCACAAGTTCGCTCCAATAAACTTGTTTCTCCTTCAAGACAACTGCGTCGTCCTTCGTCCTTAGCTTCGTGAAATTATATATATAGAGGTGTGTGTGTGTATATAGGCAGTGTAAAAGTTGACAGAATGTAAAGACTACAGGAAAAGAAAACTTTGAACAAGGTAGCGACCAGGATATTGGCTAACGTTTCAGCAAGGAGACCTGCCTTCGTCTGGAAAAAACCCTCGCATGCCTGGCACGCCTTACGTAGGGGTAGGTCCCTAGGAGAGAAGATAGTAGGAAGTGGAGTATTGGAACCGGATTGGTTTCAGAGTATGCTGGGGGACATAATGACGAGAGAGGAAGATTGTATAGTTTTACCCGCGAAGTCTTTAAGGTGTGGTGGATATTCCGTGAAATTTCTAAAGGGAAAGGGTAAGAAGGCGTTTGTTGCCAACCCGCGTGGCCTGCGGCAAGACTCTCAGAAACGCCGGAAGCAGAACAGGTGACGAGAGCAGTTGTTATCTATAGGTATCTGCCAGCTCCGGATCAAAAGAAAAGGAAGGAGAGAAAGGAAATAACTAGGTCACTAAAAAACACCACACACACACACACACAAACACGGAGAGAGAGACACAAAAGCAATAAACACACAACTGAAAACGCGCGTATCGCCGACGGCAACATTCCTAGAGAGGCCTTTTCTGGAACTCAAAAACGAAAAGATAAATTTAGAAGGACTTACCGTGCAGAAGACAAACGAGAAAAGACAGAAAAACAAAAACGAAAATAAAGTAGAATTCCGGAGCAAAGGCTGGAGCGATGCTTGCGGATACTAAACTGAAAGCTAAGGAAATAATACAAAAGGAAGTACGTGACCACATAAGGGGCAGAGGGAGGGCGTTATATTCTTTGAATATGTTACAAGCAAGACAATGCCTAATGCTGTATTTCCTGTTTTTATCGCAAGGACTCCATACCCTATATGCATTATTTCGAGCAGGTTCCATGGAGTTGAATTTGTGAAGTAAATAGGATTCTCTGTACTTTCTGTCCCTAGGACACTTAAAGCTTGACAGAAGTATCTACAACTTTAGTTCATCAAAATTTTGGCCTGGTTGGTTAAATGCTCAGCTACAGCTATGGTGGATTTCCTAAGAGTATCTGTCCGGTGACCGTTAAGACGTAGGGTCATAGGTTGACTCGTTTCACCTATATACTGTTTGTGGCACATTGAGCATTCCAACACATACACAATGTTGGATGAAGTGAACGTAAAACTTGAATTGATCTTGTGAACATAATTGCTGGTTGCACTTTTAACAGTGCAGTCTCTCTGCAGGTGCCTGCAAGTTTTCCATCTCGAATGGAAGCAGCTGGCTATGACTGGTTCCTTTGAAGGCCCTGTTTAAGCATGAACTAAAATATCTTTTAGATTCCTATTTCTCCGGTAGGTAACCCTTTGTGCTTCCGGGAACGTTTTTTAAGTCGGTCGTTACTGGCTAAAATGGGGTCGTATTTCCGCAGGATATTGTTTACATTTGGGAGGGCGTCTGAAAATTTAGTATTACAGAAGGCAGCCTGGTGCTTTCGTTTTGTCGCTATTTGTTGAGCACGTCACTCCTTTTGAGATTTAGGTGCACATTGGTATGCCTAATCGAGCGAGCTTTCGGGGTGCTTCATGTCTATAAGGATGGACTTGAGTCCGTCTAGATGCTTTACGTAGTCCCTGTCATCACTGCATACGCTTCTAAGTCTGGTGCACGAGACACCAGACGTGTGCACATGCGTCATGAATGAAAAAAAAAACAGATAATGTGCACAAAAAATGAAGAAAGCTCACACTAACGCGTAAGACCTCAAAGTAGCGAAGCTGTACACAACCTTCACGACGATCACGACTGTTGCGTACGATTCCAACCAATTTGCTTCTTTTTCGCTGCCGTAACGACCTTTACACTATCATTGTTGCTATAGGTGTTAGTATCCTTCGCTTTTTGACATCACCTTTGACGGGTGCATGCTATGGAGTATTTTCCTCATTCCGAGCAAGTGTTGTCATGACTAAGGTGAACGCTGTAGTTCTTTTGTCTAAGATTGGCCAATCTCCCCTGTGGGTATGTCTAGCTTGACAAATGTGCGCACGGGATGCTGAGCGGACGTCGCGAGCACGCACACACGAGCGCTCGGGATTTTCTTGGTTTCCTTAGCTGCCAAGGGGTCATCGCTAGGCCCGCGCTCACATAACGGCGCTCGGCAATTTCGTGGTTATTTACCACGGTCGCGGAAAATGGTGATTTGCTAAACATCTTCGCTCTTAAAAGAAAAGTTAAGAATGACAGGTGTTTGCAGGGACATTTTTGGGGAGGGGGGTGCGAGAAGTTTTACTGATTACCTTTCTACCATTCCTCCCTAGGCCGAGCACAAAGAAGTGAGACCATTGGGGTCTATGAAGTTGAGTCCTTCTCCTTTCAGGACACGGGATAGAGGTGCGCTTGGCGTGGGTCCCTGGCCATAGTGCTAAGACTGGTGAGGAGATGGCCGACTCACCAGCTTATCTCGCGGTGGATCCTGACGTTTGATTTCGCGTCCCAATCCAGTCTCTTTTTGCATCCTCAAGATTAAGAAGCGTTCGGCATGTAGACTCTGTTCATCCAGCTATATGTTACACTCTGTTGAATCAAAGACTATATGCATTGAAAGTTTTGGTGGAATGTTCCACTTTGTTGTTCGCGGGAATATTCCCGGGCGGAAATGCCATTTCTTCGGCTCAGGGCTTTCCGCTCATGACCTACGTGTAGTGTTTCATGACCTACGTGTAGTGCTTCTGTAGCGATTCTAGGCAGTTAGACAGGCGCTTTTGATGGAGCCGATTCAGCGTGTGGGTCTCATCCTTTGCATTCCCGTTATCTTGTGAGCAATAAATTTTGGTTAGTTACAGGGGAGTAGATCATTGTGAAGATGAACTCTGTTATATAAAACCTCATGATTAGGACGAATATGCTCTCCGCTCTCTTGTAATATGCAGATTGCGAAACAATGTCCGCCGTAGACGAATTCATGATAACACGAACAAATTTCACGGTCCCTTCCAGTTCTTAGCGGGAGTATTCTGTATCTGTTATTCTATTCAAGCTTAGCTTACTGCTACGGGTCGCTTGAATGGCTAACCGAATAAAGAGTTTGATTGATTGATTGATTGATTGATTGATTGATTGATTGATTGATTGATTGATTGATTGATTGATTGATTGATTGATTGATTGATTGATTGATTGATTGATTGATTGATTGATTGTAGGGTTTACCACGTCGATGCAACGCAGGCGATGAGGCGCGCCGTAGGGGACGGCTCCGGGTTAATTTTGACCACCTGGGGATCTTTAACGTGCGCCGAAATCTCGCACACACGGGCGTTTTTTATTTTCGCCTCCATCAGAAAAGCGGCCATTGCGGCCGGGAATCGAACCCACGAACTCGTGCTCAGCAGTGCAACGCCTTAGCCACTGAGCCACCACGGCGGGTGAATAAAGACTAATAAATGCTTGCAACAGACACATTGCGCTCACTGCGCCCAGACGTAGCCACTCGTCGATCCCGACGTCACCCCTACTCGGAACACCCCTTCGCTACTTGCTACAAGGTTGGACGCCGCTGCCCCGTAAGGGAGGGCGTCGCCCCGCAGCTTTCGCTCCGGTGCTGCTATACGAGGGCCACCAGGACCTGCTGGACTGCTCATAGTTTAGTGTCCTTGCTGTAACTGCGCACTCCTTCTTTGGTCCACGGCGGTGGGTCTGTCCTGCTGGCCGCCTCGTTCGGTCACACTTTACAGTCCCACAGCAAGTGGGCGTTCGTGGCCCCAGCATTGTCAACAACACGCACGTGTCGTCTGTGTAGGGTTCTGGTTGTATGTCTTTCATTGTGACCGGGGCCATTTGTGAATTCGTCTGCAGCTGTCTGAACGTGCACGCTTCCTCCCTGGTTAGCTCGGCGTGCGGCGGTTTTGTGATACCCTCAAAGGTGTCGTACCTGTCCTTCCTACCGGTCCACCATGCTTCAGACTGGTCCACTGATCCGCGCGGCCAGCTAATCCTCGCGCGACTCTGTTCGCCGTGTAGTTGTGGTTGGTGGCGAGTTCCGATACCTCGATGAACCACTTTATTGTCCCTTTGCGGCCGTCGATGATCACCCGCTGGAGCTCCCGCACTGCTAAACAACACAACCTACCCTTGGCGAAATTCGGCACCCCCCACTCTTTGAGTAGCTAAGCTCCGTCATCGTGTCTGGGTCCGCGATGGCCAGGGCGATGGCGAGCTCTTCCGCTCGCTGCCCTTCTCTCGTGACGGTGCTCGTAGCGCTCACCGTGACCCCCGTCTTCCTGTCTATCACCACCGCCGCGAAGAACCGGCGGTCGCCGTTTTTCGCAGCGTCCACGAATATGGTGCCCGGAACGTCACGTGTTGTTCCAACACAGCCTTCGCTCAGGCCGCTCTCCTATCCACGTTGGGGGTTGGATCCATATTCTTGGGTAACGGGTCCACTCTGAAGGCGTTTCGGACTGCCGCCAAGACGTCGTGCTCTTCCTGCTTGCCGAGGCTCTGAGACTCGGACACCGTCTCCATTCCAAGCCGGGCGAGAATGGCCCTCCCCTTTCTCGAACCCTTGAGCATTTCTCTCCAGCCGACCCGCAGGGCTTCCGTCATCTCCTCCAATGTGTTATGTGTTCCCAGCTCGAAGAGCATCTTCATGCTCGCGCTGTCGAGCACGCCTATGGCGGCCTTGCGCGCCTTCCTGATGGCCGCATTCAGGCGGTCGCGCTCCTGAAGCAACCAGTTCTGGAAGGACGCCGCGTATACGACGTGACTTATCGTGAAGCACTGAATCAGTTTGTGCAGCCTGTCCTCCCTCATCCAGGATCTTCCGTTCACCACCCGCTTGATCAGCTGCGTCACGGCCCAACTTGCCTACCAGACGGATGACCGTGTCGTTGTTCTGGCTGTTCCGCTCGATCTACAACCCCAGCACTCTGATCTAGGCTGCCTTCGGGATCATCTGCCTGTTGCTCCTTCGCAGGCTGATGTCTCTCTCCTACTTGGGTCTGGATTTCGGCGGGATTATCAGTAACTCCGACTTGTTCGGGGAACAGATCAGGCCCGCGGCCTTCAACTGGTCTTCTATGGAGTCCACCGCCTGTTGCAGGGAAGACTCAACGTGGCCGTCGCATCCGCCCGGCACCCACAGCATGATGTCGTCCGCGTGCATGGTGTGACGGAACTCGGGTATGGCTTCCAAGCGTCTCGCGACTGCGATCATGACTACGTTGAATAGCAGCGGTGATATCACCGAGCCCTGGAGCATGCCCACGCTTCCTTTCTTCCGCTCATCGAGAGAGTGGTCGCCCGCTTGAATCTTGACTGTGTGTCCCGAGAGAAAGTCGAGCACGTAGTACGTGTGCTCCCCCATCCACAGAGCAATTTCGTACAGGATGGCCGAGTGGCTCACCTTGTCAAAAGCACTCTGCAGGTCCACTCCCACTATCGCCTATTTGTGCTTCATCGCCTTGTCTATACCTCCGTCTTAATCTGTACCATGGCGTCTGGGGAGCTCAGCTTTCTCTGGGAGCCGATCATTGACGGGGATATAGATCGTGCTTCTCAAGGTGCGCCTGCCACCTGTTCCTGAAGACGTGTTCAAGCACGTTTCCTACGCAGGACGTCAGAGAGATCCGGCGCAGATCCTCAAGACCCGGGGACGGGCCGGCTTGGGTATCAAGATCGTCTTCGCCGATTTCCAGCACGTGCGAAGCTTGCCCTCATTCCAGCACCCGTTGAACAGGGCCGTCAGGCTCACGGGCGACGGTTCGTTCAGATGCTTGAGTACCTTGTTCGTCACGCGATCCTTGCCCGCTGCCAACCGGCAGTTCAGCTCCTGGACCGCGGCACGAACCTCCCAGTGCTCGGTGTCTCTGCCCACCTCCTAGTTGGCCGGAACCTCGTAGACGGGTTGGCTCTCCTCTGGAATGTCGGGTAGGTACTTGTCGCCGGTTCGTTTGAACGTCTCTTCCTGGCCGAGCTCTCTGATCGACTTGTTCAGGATCTTACTCAGGTTATCGCACTGGGGGACTTGGTCTTGGTCTCATCCAACAGGTGGCATAGTAACGACCACGTCCTCCCCAGGTGGAGTTCACCGTCCACCGCGCTGCAAACCACCGCCCAGTGCTGGCGGCAGAGCGCATGGCAGTGTTTTTGGATGGCCCGATTCAGATCTGCGGCCTGTTTCCGTAGCTTCCTGTTGTGCCCCTGCTGCTTCCATCTCTTGTGGAGGGCAGGCTTCGCCTGGAGCATGTGAGCCAATCTGGTGTCTATTGTTACGATCGCGGGTTCAGGATGTATCTCTTTGGTGACTGCTCCTACGCATTCAACGATCTTTGTAGTCCACGTCTGTACGTCTTGGGTGTCCACCTCGTCCTCCGGTAATAGGGTGCGATACAAGTCCTAGTCCGTGAGCTTGTGGACTCGTTTCTCAAACGGCTTCTCGTAGCCGGGGACCCAAATTTCTGTGATGTACTGGTCGCTGCCGAAGTTAAACCCGGGTTGGTCCACGTAAGGGGCATCCCGTGTGTTCTTACGAACGTTAGGTCCGGAGTGGTATCTCGATGGTTCTTGGGTTCTTGCGGCCGTGCGCATGGAGTGCGAGGGGTCCGTGATCAGGGGCAGATTCTCTTCCTAGATGGTGTCCAGGAGGTCCTTTCCCTTGACCAGACTCGGTGTACCCCCCCCTCTTGTGATGAGCGTTGAAATCGCCGCCCACCACTAGACTCGCGTTGTCACCTGCCGTCTTGGCGCATGAGCGTCTTAAAATGCTGCCTGGGGTAGCTCAGGCTTCTGTAGATGTTGGCCACGTAAACGCTTTGCTTCCTTTACATGTCTATCACTAGTTCCGTGATGGTGTGCTCGGCCATGGGCTTCTTAAGGCCTTCACTCTCCTCGTGACATATTCCCTTCCTGATGAAGGTGCGGATCCCCTGCTGGGGCCGTTCGGTGTTTTGCTCGGGGTGCTGGTGTAAGCTTTCAAACCCGGCTAACGAGCGTTCTCGCTCACCGTTTCTATAGGACGATGACATCCGGCTTCCTATTTGGCTTGTCAGCGAGACCTTGGAGTATGGCCTTTTTGCTGTCGTAGCCCCGACAGTTCCATTGCCAGATGACAAGGGACTTGTCGTTTACTGCGCCTGCTGCGGTCCCGTCAATTGCGGTGGGATGCCACTGAACTCTTGTCTCAACTTGTACGGCAAAAAATAGTTCCTGCCATATACTCTGCTTTACGGCTGTGATTTCCTGTTGTATGGCTGGCATGATGGTCTGCTGTACGGATGCCCCCACGCTCTGTTGAATGATGGTTGCCATGTCCCTATGGATCTCACCCTTCAAACTGTTGAACGCGTCTTCTAGTCTGTCTACCCTGTCGGCGAGCTTACGCTCTTTCAGATTCTCGATGGCCCTCCTCTTGAGCGACGTTTTGAAGGTGGCCGCAAGCTGCGGCTGACCGGCTGGGCCTCGTTTGTGCTTTTTTCCTTTCCCATCGGCTCCAGTTGTTGCTCGTCTCTCGGTGGCTGCAGCTGCTGCTGCTGCTGCTGCTGTTGCACCTGGCGTACCGGCGTTGTCTGTGTCGTTTGGCGGCTTGTCTGCTGTGCTTCCCGCGCTTACAGCTGTTGGCACACTGCCTTCATCTGCTCGGCCGTGCTCTCTATCGTTTTCCGCAGCTGCGCGTTCTCCCTGCGAAGGGCTTCCATCTGGCTCTGAAATTCCTTTTCGTGGCTCGCCTTGTTGTTGCTCGGCGCGGGGGTGCTCGTTACGGGCTCCTTCCTTCCCGCGATGTCTTGTATAATCCGTGACCAACTAACTGTCTTTGGATTTCGATCTGCTTGTGTTCTGGTCTCTCCTGTTGCTCTCACTGCGGCTGGGTCGCCGCCTGTTCACGGAGTGCGGTCGTCTTCCCTGGCTGCGATCCAATCGTGCGTGCTCTAACTCCGGGAAGCTGTCGGGCGCGAGGTTATCCCGGTGCACCCTGCCCCCGTCCTCTTCCGCTTCTATCCTGGCCCACCTTCACTTGGTCACCTCGTACGGGCTCTTATATTTGTTCCTGCAACCATTGGCCCCGGTGGGGTAGGGACTGTTGCAGAGCTTGCATCAAGGCTTGCAGGACTCGGCGTTCCCTTCCTTAAGAATATTCTGACCACAGTCTGCGCACACGCACACGTTGGGCGTGGGTACGCGTCTCTTCTGTGACCGACGCCTCCGCTCGTCTTGCAAACGTCGAAGTGCTTCATCTACAGGCTGCACTCTAGGATGCTAGAACCGTAGAACACTTGCCTGGGGACCGTGTTTCCTTCGAACACCACGATGATGGTGGGGGTGTTACCGATCCTCCGCGCACTGATCACCGTCGGGTTCCGGGGCGTAATTAGCTTGGCCATGATCGCTTCGTGCGTGTGTTCCACCGGCGTGTAGCGAATCATGCCCTTTGCCGTTCTCTCCGGCACGGCACCGTCGCGTAAGCGTCCACTTCAAGTTTCCTGCCTGTTGATCTTTATGTCCTTGATCTTCGAGTACCGGCACTCCCGGGTCGCGTCGGGCGTGCTGATCACGGTGATGTTTTGCTGTTTGTTGGCCACGAACGCGTCGTTTGTCCCTTCGCTCAGTGGTATGTATGCCTGCGGCCCTCGTGATGGCTGCCTCGATTCCGGGTAGTAGGGTCCTACGCGCTGTCTCACGATCACCTTGCCGTCCTACCTAGGTAGGTTCGTGATAAACCTCGCCGCCATGGTTGCCGCCGCTGCCGCTCGTCTCGCGAATGTCTTGGTGCTGTAATCGCTGTGGTTGGGGACCGCTGCGCCGGCTCTCCTCTCGGCTTCTTATTCTGTTCGACCGTCGTCCAGCCATCCTACTGTTCTGGTGCTGTTGACGTCATTTCCTCTTCAACACCAGTTACTTCCACGCACATCCGGCCCGTGTCGTCAGTCGTGAGGACTCCTGACGCCGCGGGTTCGCACGGCACGATCTCTGCTTCAGCGAGCATTAGGCCTAGCAGTAGGCCTGCGGCCTATCGCCGCCACGTATTTCGTTTCCAGTCAGGTAGGTTTAGCTTGGAACAGGATGTCGGCATAGAAAAATCCCCACAAAGTTAAAAAAATGTGCCTTTTTGAAAACCCTGGTATAAGCGTGTGCGCGATCACCTTCCGGAAGCAGTGGTAACAAAACATTTTTGATAACCCTATTATCGCCTGGCAAACTCGCATTAAATTCGGAGTCAACGAAGACACGTCTGCACCTTCCGTCATCGTCGTCGTGATCCCTTAGTGGCTAAGGAATTACACGCAATAGTGGCACAGTAGGTAGGGCGTTCTGCTGCTGAGCACCAGGACGCTGGTGCGATTCCCGGGCACGGCGGCCGGTTTTCTGACGGAGGCGAGAAGCAAAAACACGCGTGTGTTCGAGATTTCGTAGCCCGTTAAAGATCCGCAAGTGGTCATACGGAGCCCTCCACTACGGCGCTCCTCATCACCTGTGGAGCGTTGGCGCGTTAAACACCACAATTAATCAACTGCCAAAGAATTTGTAACTATTGGGTAATACGGGTATTTGTTATAGTGAACCTTCATTTTACCGGCCTTTTTTAGAGAAAACATTTGTTCCTTCAATGTTCAATCGCAGTGCAGTAAATGATTTAGCACTGGTCCCGCCCCCTTTGTGTTTACGAGCCAGACACATCGAGGAAATGCTATTGTCATCATTTCCAGTACACGGTCGCCCTCTGGTCAGCTACCCTTTCACTGGCAGTCTTACCTTCGCTTGGTGCCACATCGTTGTATTCACTCCTAGAAATGTGTTAACTGTCCCCGATGACGTTTCTGAGACCAGGCGTCCAGTGGGTTAGCCGTTGTTCCAGAGTTGGTTATTGCGGAAAAAAAGATTTGCCTTATATTACAACTGTCACATGTGCGACCTTTTCTTCTACCTGTTCTCATATTTCACTGCACGCTTTTATTTCGTGCCATTTTCTTCTAAAACACAGATTCTTCTAAAACAATTTTCTTCTAAAACAAAAGAAACGCCAGCAACATCGACATCAGCTTTACTATGACCACGCATCCCCGCTACAGCCCCAAAAACCAGCGCCGTTGAATGCCGCAAACGCGCCGCGATTTGTGAAAGCCGAGTGCGTCCACACTGGCAGGCCGTCCCTGTCGTCAGGTGTAGTTGGACACAGCGGCGATGTCTGGAATACGGGTCCGCGTAACGTCCAAACGGCGCTGCCAGGTGGGCGAGGCGCCTCACTGGGACGAGAAATCGAAAGCGCTGTTGTACGTCGACGCCTACGCGGGAAACGTGAGCCGTCTGGACCCGGATACCCACGACGACATCGACCACATCCACTTCGGTGAGTAGTAGTTGAGTAATCAGCAGCTGTAGTGTTGCTGACAGTTCTTTTAGAGCAGCGGCAGGATATTCAGCAGCGGTACTGGTATAGCCGATTTCCATTTATACCAAGCTCACGTGGACCGCCAAAAATTCCTAATTGAAAACATTAAATTATTTCACAGAAGTTTTATTAGTTCGAAAGCTGCACCGCTTATAAACAACCATTGCTATTTCTGTCTCTGCTTCCAGAATCTATCTTCATGCGGAAAGTGATTTTTCGTTGTTGTTCTCTTCAGCAAAAAATTACGCCCACCTCCCCTCGCGGGAAACCCTGGTGTGATGCGACGCTGAAGGGGGTTGCATTGTGCGTGTCCGTTGGGTCGATTACTCGAATTGCGTGAGCAATCGTCGGGTAATGCGAGAGAGAGAGAGAGAGAGCAAGCGTAGCGCGGACGACCGTCTACTGAGAGACCGGCCGGAGCGCGGCACTCCGCTTATATGCGCAGCGCGCCCGAAGGAGAGGAGACCGCGGAGAGAGAGGGCGCTGCACATGCGCACAGCGCGCTTGCGCCGTGCACAGCGCTGCCCACCGGCGGAGTGAGAGAGCGCCGCACTGCGCGCGCCACAGATGTTGGGGGAGAGGGCGCGCTATCACGGCGAGAGCAGAGGGGGTGAGCGGAGGAGACACGCAGCTGTGCGGACGCGGACAACGACGACGACGGACGCAGTACAGGGCCGCCGGCAAGAGATGCTCCTCTCAGCGTCGCATCTAAAAAGCGCTGCATAACAAGTACAGACGAAGGAGCTAAACTGCTGCTTACCCCTCGTGTGCCGTTACGAGTTCAGTTGTGACACTGTGTTCAACAGCTGTTGCGGCAATATTGCTATTGCGGCACATGAAGTTGTTTTTGCATTCTATAGCTAGCAGGTTTATCGATGTTCCGCTCTCCTGGAAGCTCGATATTTAAATATAACTTCTAGACAATGGACATTTCCGAGGTTCAACTTACAGATATATGTCATATTTAAATAGAATTGCATGCAAAGCAAACGCGGTCCCCACTTCCTTTCCAGTTAACCAACAACTCCAATTCGGCGACTAGGAATTTCCGGAGGTTTTGTGTAGTAGAATTTGTTGACATAGGATAGAAGTATTATAGGTTGGGAAGTATCTCCAGGACTAAAGCTACAGACATGACTTCCTTTCTTCGGCTGAAATTGACTATACGCAAGACCCCACAATTGTTTTCGGCTCGCTTACAAGGCCGAAGTATCCGCTTCCTTTGTGTTGTGTTAAAGGAGTGCTGACACGAAATTTCTCGCTTTCAGTTTTTATGCTGTAAAGAATACCTATTGGCCCAGTAATTACGAAAATTGAACCGAAAGCCGTCAGCCGCCAACACAGAATTAATTATAGCACGTTTATTGCAACCAATTTCAAATTTGGTCGCCGCGCGGGAAAATGGCCGTTCGAAGGCCAGCCTGCAAGCGGGCCAGCCTTACGTCACGGTCTCACCCGTGACGTCAGGGACGTTTTTCTTTCCTCCATGCGTTCGCCGCATCGTCTGCTACGATTACACATGGTCCGCGACTCGCCCGCGCAGTCGACATGTCGTCTGAATCGTCAGACTCGGATGAGTCACTGCCACCCGACAGACAGAACAACTTTATTTGGCCAGGCGATTAGGCCGGCGATGTCTTCGCCGTCGTCCGTTTTTTGATATCACTGCGGCTCGAACCGGCGCAGACCGTGATAGCAACAGCTTGTCGCCACTCTTCTAATCAATCTGATCACGAAAAAGAAGCTCCACATGCGAGAAAGTAGATGTTAGTGTGTTGAAAATTGTGCTAGGAGTTATCAGCGCTGAATTTAAAAGTGGCGTTCAGATATTTGCCGCGATGGTAAGCCTACGCTGCCGGCAGCGGAGGTTCGGCGCTCCGACCCAGCACTGCCGGCACCACGGTGCGGCGAGCGGCCGAAAGATGGCGCCACCTGCGCGCTAGAATCAAAACAGGCCGCGGCAGATGTCTTGGTCACCGATCGCTGAAACGGAAATTATTGCCAAAATAAAGCTTCATATGCGAAAAAGGGGATGATAGTGTGGTGAAAAGTTGTGTAAGGGATGGTCATTCGCAGTTGTACAGATACCAGCGATCAAATAGTCGCCACGATACTAAGTTCCCAACACCCAAGGTGACCCGTGCAACCCCGAGCCCGCTGGCTTGGGCGACAGTTCTTGCGGCCGCCGGCGCGCACGAACTCAGTCCACGTTTAGCGCTGCATGTCGTCGCGTGGAAAATAATGCATCTTGGCGTCGTCGTCGATTTGCTCGGACAGGCTTCCACGAGCAGTACTTCGCATACCGCGAGCTTGCCATAGCACAACTTGGGCGAGCTCGGCGACGCGCACCGCCGCGTCGCCGCGGTGCCCGTCGACATCGCGCACCGCGCAGTTTTCGGCACCAGTGCCGAACACCATGCGCCGGCAACGAACTGAAGAGCAAAGACGTCGAACACGCAACGTTTACAAGCATTGCTCACACAGCTACGCCCACGTCTCCTGCCCAAACGAATACCACCGACAACAGCAGCGCAGGATATCGTTTCCGGTTCTGAAAACGACTATATGACGTCACCCTGAACCGGCCAGACACGCAGGCCAATGTTTCGTCACGCCGAAAGCGATTGCGCTAGTGCTGCAGATTTGTGGAAGCTCGCGGCCTGGACATTCAAAATCGATTTTAGATGTGATTCGGGCCTCGGATCGCTGCAACAATTTCTGTGAGTCATCTGTACAAACTATTGAAGCCAATTATATCATTTTTTCGGTATCAACATTTGGTGTCAGTACTCCTTTAAGGTAATGCTTCTGACTTGGGTGAAGCGGCTTTGCGGTCGAATCCTAACTCTCCTACACTTTTGTTTCTTTTTTTCCATTACCAGCTTTTTCTAAATAAAAGGACTTTTGTTATATTTTTTGTTGTAATGTGCTATTTTGGTTATGTGTGCGAAGTGTTACGTATTAAGGGGCTTTCAAAACCGGGCAACCTACAGCATTGCAATACACTCCAAAAACTAACTGTCTTTTTCAACCAGTTAGAAACAAATCAGTCACATACGTTGTTTCCTGCTTATTTCACAGTGCTTGCCGAATTCAGATTCGCGCGTTATAGCTTTGCGCATGATGTCCTCATCCTATTTGGGAATTTGGGCTTCCAACGTGCCTAAAGTCGTCATAACCTCATCAGGTTTTTCTTGTCTGTGTGTATTCAACCTCGAAATTACTCTTGTTGACTAGACGTGTTGAAAGGCAATGACATGTTGAAAGGCCGTGAAATGGGAGGAATAAAATTTTATTAGTGATTAACTGGCACTTTTAGCCTACATGGGGTAATGGAAAACATTAAAGGGAAGTCGGATGGTAATTAAATTGTCGTACTTGCTGAATCCAGGCAAGGGGGTACAACTGCCCATTTCTGCATTAAGGTAACGTCGGGCCCCTTGCGCGTGTTCTCCGGCGGTAAAAACCAGTAAAATCCCGCCGTAGGGGCCGTATTGTTCTAAATGCGCTCGTATCACACGCGGAGCACGTCAGAGTGGCTGCGTTGTCGCCATACTCGTCTTGATCAGTGTTGTCCGCGCGTGCTCTAACGTAAGCGTCAGGAGTTATCTTATATGTGGTGTGTATGTAGCGAAAGAAGACCAGCGTCTGGCTTCCGACACGGTGATGGAGTCGATTCCCCAGGCAGCGAGAACCCCCGATCCTCCTCTTCCTCTTCTCCTACTGCCGCCCCTTGCCTGTGCATCTTTATTTCTTACATACTCCCGCCGCCGCCAAGTTGGTTAGGACCTAGCAGGCAATTGCAGGGGTAGTGGCAAAGTCTGTGTCCCACTACGACATGTTGTCCGACTTCCGCAGCGGTGCATGATTCCACAGCAGCGATACTTGTAAGCTGGCTGGTGATCTAGTGGGGCCTTCGGCTGGGCGTTTCGGTGCCGTCGATCTCGGTACACGGCCTTGTCATTCGAGCGAGGTAGTACAAGTCCATAGCTAGCGTCATGGGCAACGAGCGCTTGCGGAGTTGTTGGTCAAAGTGAGTTAGATCTAAAAGTGAAGACTACGAATGTTCGAAAGGTAACCCGGGATAACAGGCTGTGCTCGCGGTTTTCGGCCAGAAGGCACCCGCCAGGATCGAAAGGAAACAGATCATGCGGGCAGCCAAGTGCCCAGAGAACATGCAGCGAATGCAGTGTCACTGTGGTCATGTTCATATGCTGTCCGGCCTCCACAAATCGATCGATGCGCTGAAGTAACAATGCTGTTTCATCCGCGGAGAAGGAGACTTTGCTTTGGTCGGGCGTGTAAACGTAGCAGAAAGGCGCGTCCAGCATGGAATCGTGCTCGCCAGAGAAGGAGTCGCGACCATGGAAGCAACCGTCCAGTGTCACCGCGTGGATTTGCCGCCAACGGGATAGTATGAGAGCGGCCGCTGCACGCCTCTGGAGTCAAACCTCGCTCACGGAGCGCCGGAGAAGCAGGCGCTTCGTTGTCCCCTGAAGCGAGTTCATCTTCTTCACGAACCGCGTTTTCGTTGCTGGACCCAATAAAAATATATTTGACTCGAAACTGTGTTGCTGAAATGCTTGCGAAACGAGAGATGAGTCGCCGACGTAAGGGTCGCAACAGGGAAACTCGGAGGTCTCCAAAACAAGAGTCGCATCATCGAATCTAGGGCCGTGGCAGAACGGGTCCGACGTCTCCGTAGCGGTAGTCAAGTCGTGAATGCGAGGGTTGTGGAAGGGCTGTAATGACGCCTCTGACGTGAGAGCCGCGTCGGTGACGCCAGCGCTGCGGCAAGGCCGGTCAGATGTCTCGGAAACGATTGTAGTGTCAGCGACGGCGAGGTCTCGGCAGGGTCCCTGAGATTTCTCCACCACGGCAATAACGGCTACACCAGGGTTGGGAATCCGCTTGAGCCGCTCTTCTGGGCTGAGCCCCTCGGTGTCTTGCTTGGCGTCCAGAAAGGCTGCAACGCGTCCGTCGTCATTGTTCTGTTCCTCTACCGCCGCACCAGTCATTTCCCGGACGGGCGGCACGTCACCAGGGACCATTGTCCGCCGGGCTCCTTGGGGAGCGAGCAAATAGTCGAGGTTGCGATGCGGGTAGTAAACAGGGCCGCCTGAGGTTGAATGACGGGGCTTGTGTTAGAGTCTTGGCTCGCAGAGAAGCGTACGCGTATTCGCAGGGCGCAGATACGCTCATCATAATCGATCGCTTCCAAAACGTCAGCATCAAACTCTTCACCATTCAGGTTCTCCTGAACTTGAGCGTCGAGTTTGTGAAGGCTCACCTGGTCATGCAAAATGAGGTCGAGGACATTTTGTCAGTCAAGGGCCGTTGCTGCTTGGCTCCGCAGCAAGGCGTCGAGGACTGTCATGGTCCCGGAGACGGTCGCTCGCAGGGCATCTCTGCGAGTACGAAGAGCGTCCATGGCACCAGTCGATGAAGCAAGACGCTGGGGTTGCGAATACCAAGGGGACAAGGGCGGGCTTGGGCACGCGCAGAAAGGGGCGGCGGCCGAGGGCAAAGCTTCCAGGATAAAGCAGTACGAAGGTATCCAATCCTCGCGTGCCTCGGAGCCGCTGCGCCGTCGAGCTTAGATTCGCTCGTGCGCCGGTTCTCGGGTTTCACGTCACCAGAAAATGTGTGTAACGAAAGGGAACGAGGAGACCAGACGTCCGGCTATCCAAGATGGCTACGGCCGACTGCCGTGAGAGCCGCGCTCGTGGAGCCAGCTCCTGCTGGCTGCGCTCGTGGCGCACTTCGTTCTCTTTATTTTACAGTGTACTCGCCACTTGACCGCTACATCTTCAGTAAGAAAACACGACTCCTTGCCTTGTCTATTAACATTACAGCGAAGCGCGGAAGCCCTTCAGGAAGCTGGTGACGATTGTGAGGCACCTTCGTCCTCAGCTGCAGTTTAGTATTAAGGACGCAAAGTTGGGCTAGTCGGTTTGAATATACTGGGTATATTGTAACAGCGCAAGAACGAAATAAAAGAGGAACAAAACCACAGGACGAACGCTAGACGAAGGTTCTGTGTTTTTCTTTCCCTCCAGTTCCATCCTTCCGCTAGTACATTGTACCCAGAATATCGTTTCGCTTGTACTTTTACCCGCTCGCGTTCCTTGAACTTATCGAAGAGCAACGAACCCTGAGTGCTACGTCTGTGGGGGACGACCGGAAACGTACCAGCTCACTCAGCGCGTCATGGGCGGTGCTGTTACCAATGTCACCCGCATGCCCCGAGACCCAGTCCACTTGCGCCACCACGCCGTACAGGTCGCGAAGGGCTGCGCAGGCTACTTTACGTTATGTGCCAAAGTTCTGGCTCTAGTTGCCCCATAAAATACTTTCGGGCCTCCAACGTGACGTTGAAAACGGTGAAGCTTTTGCCGAGCACAGAAAGTGGGCTTCATGCACATTCCGTTAACTTCGCTAGTGCATAGACGATGGCCTGCTGTTAAAGTGATTTCACAGGTTGCTCTGGGCGATATTGACACTCTTGTGCGTCCCGCTGTTGTCCTTTGAAACAGCACGTGCTAGCTCCCCGCCCCTTCCCGCGAAACGTATCGGAGGTTGAGGCAGCACCCGTCAAGATGGCGTTGTCCTTGAAATCAGCCCTCTCAGCAAAGGCATTTTTTTGGATGTGTGATGATCTTGTCTGAGTCGATGCGTGATAGAAAAACATTGCTTTCAGGTCCAGCTGCAGGCATTAGCGTATCTTCTCCCAATTTCTAAAGTACCCTGTTTTCACATATGACTTGGCTTTGCGTATCTTATCCACTGCTATTCTTTGCATAATCCTGCCGGCTTGAAGGGGCTAGCGTTTGCTTTATTCCAAAGATTTCGGTTCTTCTAGAGCCCTTAGCGCTTGTTCAGAAGCAAGTGATGCTGAATGCAATGCGAAATTAACCAATTTAAGTTAAAATTTCGATTCTCCCACCAAATCGTGTGTTTTCATGACGTCTGTAATGAAAAAAAGAGGAGGTCTTCAAGGTAAAACTAGTGTGCTGCGGGGCACTCGTTTACCGTTAGTCAATCGGGATTGCACCACCGTATCGCGGCGGGTTGTTTTTTGCCTTTGATTTTTTTTTATTTGTACTTTGCTTACTTTTTGTTAAGGTAGAAAACAATCATTTCGTGAGACATGGTGTTTGCTCCGCAAATATGGTCACGTAGGACACGGTCACTTACGTCAATCAGCCAGTGTGATCTGCGACAAACCCAAAAGGCCGCAGCGCTGTGCAGCTAAAGCAAGTCCTGTGCACGCAGAACCCAAAACCAGTACGCATCGGTACTTCTGTGTTCACGTGTTATTTCGTAACTTTTACTGTCTTCCCCGCCATTCTTACTGCTATAAACGTATTTACCCTAAATGTAAGCGCAAATAGCTCGCTCGGCAAGCTTATAAGCCCTGCTGATGTGCCAAAGTGCCCGGCCAAAATTCGTTTCACGGGGCGACGCCGCAGAGTAGCCTCTCCTTTTCCCGTCGTGGCGGCTCGGCCGAATCATGCATCGGGCGGACGACCGGCAACCAACATGCCTCTAGATGTCTTGAGACCGCTCCGCTGAGACTGCGACGGCGTCGCCTTTTTTTTCTCCGTCGGGGGGGGGGGGGGGCTCGGCTGACGCAACCGCTTCGCCTCCATTCGTTGGATTTCAAACTTCGGCAAGCGGGAGTCCTGATTGGAGCGATTCAGACTTCTTCGGGCTCCAACCGACTCCCGGGGATATAAAAACCCGCCAGGCGACACTTTTCGGAGGCACCGAGTGGAGAGGTGCTGTCGCCTTTGTGCCAGCCATGTAACGCCTTTATAAATGTTGCTTCTACTTTTCGTCGGATCGGGAACTTCATCGCTATGCTCTGCGCCGCGCCGATAGCGGACGGAGCAAGGCAACGTCGCCATACCGGTGACCACGCTCGGCTAGCCTGTCACAGCAGTGGTGGGTGCGGTTTAAGGAACCAAGTCCCAAGAGTCGTGATAGCGTCGGGATGGCTGATTACCAACAGTTATGACAGCGGTGCGAAGGCCAGTCCCAACTCCGAGTAATTTACGTTTACTGTTGCCGGCCTCAGCCAATCGCAGAGATGGCAAAAATGACACCATAACTTCTGTTGCGGGAAATGAGATACCGAGTCGCATGGCCATTTCGTTTATTCCTAAATATGTTGCTTATTTGACCGAAGTTTATGTTAATAGTGGTGTTAGTATGATTCTAACAAGGCAATTGGGAATGAACCAAACTTGTGTTTTGTCTGCATAGAACCCTTAAATTCTGTTTCTGTAACAATTATCAATCTCCTATGAGGATATATTCACTGCCGCTGACTTGAGCTTGATTATAGAGGCTGTAACTCTTCTTTTGCTTCCTCGGCTGCACAGAGGGTCGCGTTTCGTTCGCAATTCCTGTGGCTAACCAGACCAACAAGGTCGTACTTGGCCACAACCACTACGTCAAGGTGACCGACATGAAGAAGAAGCGCGAAGACCTGGTCGCCGTGGTGGAGACGGAGAACGCCGGCACGCGCCTCAACGACGCCAAGTGTGACGCCGCCGGAAGGCTCTGGACCGGTGCGTGAGTATTCCCTTAAGGGCGGCGCGAATTCAATTTAGGGACGTAAACCCAGTTACACCCATTGTGGAAACGGCTGAAACAGCGCAGCGGTGCGTTGTCTTTATGAGACTCCGTTTAGCTTCAGTTATTTTGCTAATTGTTAGAGTTGTATTAGAGGGTAATTGTTTTTTTTTTGTAAACGCAACCCTTGCAGCCATTTTCTGCAACCTCACTCGCTCAGTGGATGACCATCTGCATGCGGCAGACAGTAATTATGTAACGTTGTTAACTTCTCTGTGAACACTGTAATTATGACAAGCAAATCAGACTCAGCGTTATCGAACAGTCGTATCAGCTGCTAATTCTCGTATCATTTATTTCGGATTATTCCTCTTTTGAGTGGCGAAGGCGCTTGATCCATAGAGAGCGTGACACAATACCAGCAGTATTGCCATCAGGGTCATCGCGTAAACAGCTCCAATGTTCATTCGTAATGACAGATATGTTGTTATATCCTCAGAAATGCTTTAGCATCTCATGCTCAAGTGTGCCTGGGCTCATATTTCTAAAATTTTCTTTATCGCGCGAGCGTGAAAATGCGATGAATGAGCTCTCTTTGTAGTGTGTAGGAACTCCCGCAATACTCTTGTTTAACTTGCCTTTGAGGCTGCACGTCTTTTCGTGTGGTGCAGGGAGAGACGCGAAGTAATAATAATCAGTGGAGCAGAAAGAACAAAGTAACCTGTTTTGTACATTCGAAAATTTATTTAATGAGGCAAAGGGTAGGCCCGCCCCCTGGCCTGAGTTTGCAGCAATAGAGCGCGGTGTTCTACGATTTTCTTAACTTGCAATATTGTTAGGTGTCAGCAAAGCGAATTAGACGAAGCATGGAACATGTTAGCGATATACTTATACGACGGTGCCGCAGAGCGATGCTATCTATTTACAAGTGGCTGTGATCGCTCGAGCCACGATTCCGCGCCATCCACTCTTTCGTCGTTGTCGGTGATGGGTCCCAAGAGCTCACTAGCACTTCTCGTAAAATTTCGTTTATTGTGAGACACTCTGACAGCGCTCCCTGTGCTATTCAACACGTTACGGTTAGTTTCTCATAGCCACCACACTATCATCAATGATAGGTCCCATGGCCTCGTCATCATCAGCTACTGTACATAACCATTATTACCACTTGGAGGCTTCCTTAGTCCAAATGTCCTAAACAACCGGTCACGCTTTCCATCGTCCCTCAATGAGTCGAAAGTGCGTCTCTGTCCCGCAGTCTAGCAGCACAGCGCCGCTCCTGAAGCTCAGCTCTGGCCGCCGTCTGAGCCACGAGACCATGCCCATGACGCTCGATCCAGCCAGCGCCATGGTACGCCTCGCAAACAATGCTTTGTCACCAGCCACCTGCGAGATCCTCCTGACTTCGCTGGCATTCGTGGGGTTAATGTAGAAGAGTGATTGGACCACTACAAGAGAGTGGGCGTCTATAACAAGTGGCACCACAAGCTAAATCGGCTGACTGTCGGCTTTTTTATTATCGAGGTAGCGAAGACGTGGTACCTCCATCACCAGGAAGCCATACCCGATTGCACGACCTTCTCAACCGAAATCCGCAAGATTTTTGGGGCATCCGCAGGTCGCTCTGACAGCGCAAAAAAGAAACTTTAAGAACGCGCACAAAATCCGTGTGAAAGCTACACGTCTTATATCGAAGATGTCCTCGCACTATGCCGAAGGGTCAATAAGGATATGTCGGAGTCGGACCACAAACGCCACATGCTGAAAGGTACTAACCAGTTCGTTTTTATGGCGCCGCCCTTCAGAACCCAAAAACCGTCTCGGATGTTGCCACTACACGCCAACGTCGAGACGATATACAGTCCATCCGCATTAGGCAGCATACGTCGGCCACGCGCTTCGGAGACTGGCGTGCTTATACGGTAGCTGATTCGGGAGTAGCTTTACGGCCGTACCTCCGCCTGTGCTTCTGCTACTGCTCCCCAGTGAGCGGGCCCCAATCTTTGAGATAGAGTTACGAGGAGCTTGGTTGTGTGTCTGGTCGGGCTGTGCCTGACCTTGCCACTCCTCATGCCGGACCATCGTATTCTGAAGTCGCTGGAAGGCCGCTTTTGCCCGTGGGCCTGGTTACCGCACAGCCTCTGCCCAGATATGTGGCAACGATCAACCCTGTCTTTCTCTCACGGCCTTACTATCGCAGGTGGGGACCGCCGAGCCCCGAGTACCCGCCTAGCCGACCGGCGTGTTTCTAGTGTGGAATTCGCGGCCACATTGCTCGGTTCTGCCGCAGGCGTCTACAGGATGAGTGGCGCGGCTACGACACCTACGAGCGCAACGTAACGAGCCATCGTTGTGGCTACCGACCGCGGGGTTACCAATCTCCGACCCACCAGACCCCTCATCGTACCCATTCCCCAGTTTTACAATGCGATTCCCGTGATAAACGACGCCGCTCTCCCTCGTCGCCGAGCTGTATCACCGTTTCGCCCCATGGTGCATGACTGCGCTCATCTCTCCTAAAACTAAGCCGCAGAGTTTTTGGAGGGAAACTGCATCCAGGTGATAACTCCTCTAGAGCATCCCTCGAACATTTTACGTGTATTTGTTCGAAACAACCGCATCGTAGCGTTGGTAGACACTTGTGCAAAAGCCTTAGTTATTCATGCTGATCTGTGCAAGAGGTTACGAATTGTGAGAACACCTTTTAGAGGTCCTCCATTACGTAGTGCAAACGAAACACGCATCGAACCTTCTGCATATTGTGCAGGACATGTATCCATTGGAGGACTTTGTCACAATATCCACTGCGCCGTTTCTCCACGTGCCAATACGACCTATTCTTGGTTGGGACTTTCTCTCATCTACGCCCACTGTTATGTCTTGCCGAACTCCTGCCATTAGCATAACAGATATCAATCGTTCAACTGTTTACTCGGCGGGGGCATTTCTTTGGCACTGGAAGACCTGTTTCTGCACCCTGGATGACGTCGTTGACTGCTCCCCGTCGTTTACAGAATATCTTAAGCGTCTGGACGAGATACTTACATGCACGTGCACCACCGGACTTCAATGTAACTAAAAAATGGCGGATTGCTACTAAAACCATCAAGGTACACGGCCATGTCATTAGTAAGGCTGGTATAAAACCCGATCAAGGAGATCGCTGCAGTTGTCAGCTTTCCTCGTCCCCGCCTACAAAAAGTCTTCCGTAGTTTTCTCGGGCTGGCTTCGTATTTCCCCCCCTCTGTCCGGAATTTCCCCACCGTTGCGTCCCCACTGAATCATCTCCTACAGTCCGGCGCCCAGTATGTTTTGTCTGATTACTGCCAACACGCTTTTGACGATCTCAAAGCCGCCCTAAAGTCTTTTCCGGTCTTCTGCAACTTCGACAAAACAAAGCCTACTGTTGTCCACACGGGTGCTATGGCCATGGCATTGGCGGTGTTCTCCTCCGAAGTGATCAACTTCGGCTGAGGGTCGTCGCCTACGTAAGCCGTTCGTTCACACCGTCAGGGAAGAATTACACAATCACTGAACAGAAGTGCCTTGCCATCATTTGGACTGTTCAGGAAATTCGCCTTTTTTTCATTGCCGACATTTTAAAGTGGTGGCTGACATCTCCCGCTATGCTGGCTGACATATCCCGCTACGCAGGACTATGACAGCCCTGTCTGGGCGCCTTGGCCGCTGGGTTCTACACCTCCAGCAGTACGATTTTTCCGTCGCGTACAAGCCAGGGAAGAAGCATATGAACGCAGACGCTCTGTCGTGTTCTCCATTGTCCTCTAAATCTTCCGGTGCGCGGGAACACGACGATAACACAGTTTGGCACGCGTTATCTCCTCGAGCATTGAGGACGCGTCGAGCGGCCGTAGCTGCAACACGCAAACGCATATAGCAGTCCAAGCATTCACTATCTCGGCGGCCGTTTGTCACCTCCAAACAGCGGTGCACATCGTCAACTCTGCAAGGTATTTTATGCCGCCCTTTACCAGCAAACTTACCGGAAACGGGAGAAAATGGGTGCCCGTTGTGTCTCATACCCTCTGGCGCCCTCTCCCCGCAGCCAACCACAATGCGCGACCGCTGGCACCTTGGCTTCGTAAAGACTTACGATCGAATGCGTAGTCGCTACTTTTGTCATGGCCTCTCCACGTCTTTTGCCAAATACATTCACTCGTGCGCCTCCCGCCAGCACCGCAAGTGCTCTCCTACTCGTCCCGCCGGACTACTTCAACCTCTTCCTTGTCCGTCGGTGTCTTTCTGAACTGTCGGCATAGATTTTTTCGGACCACTACCTCCAACGCCATCTTACGGCTCTCGACCATCTGACACGACAAGCTGAAACAGGGCCCATTCGCGCTGGAACAGCTGCTGAACTAGCATACTTCATTCTGCACAACAATATTTTGCGGCATGCCGCCTCACGCATCCTCCTCAGCGATCGCAGCAGGACTGTCCTGCCCTCTGTAGTCCAAGAGCTTCGGCGTTCCTCTGACACGGTGCAAAAAAGAACTACCATCCCCAGACGACTGGTTTAACTTAGTGATTTCATAGAACCCTTGCGGACTGCTCTCCAGGTACATCAGCCCTGATCATTGCAGCTGGAATATCATCCTGCCCTTAGTGACTTTCGCACACAATACTGCAACGCCAAAAGACGACTGGATACTCACCATTCTTCCTAGTCTTTCTCCGCTCCCCTCTGTTCCCTTAGAGTAAGCTTTCTTGTATGCTCCTGGCGCCTATGAAGTGCCATCTGAGGAGCAGTACGTTTCACCATTCGCCCGCTGCCGCCAGCTCACTAGAGATCGAACGGAAAGTCAGCAGGAACAACGGAAAACTCGCCACGACGTGGTACATCGCTGTTTTCAGTTTCGGCCTTGTAATAAAGTATTGTTATGGACCCCTGTTCATGTACCCGGTCGCTGTGAGAAATTTTTTTACCGTTGTCTGGGTCCATACAAAATCATAGAACAGACTTCACCAGTTAATTATCGTGTGACGTCAGTAGAACTGCCATCAGATCGGCGCCGCCGTTGTACGGAAATCGTACACTCATTTCGTCTCAAGCCTTCAACCGAAGGACCTCTGAATGACTCGCGGCCAGGCGGCCACTCCCGGCCACGGAGGAGTAATTGTGTGAGACACTCTGACCACACGTCCTGTTGTCTTCAATACGTTACGGACGCTCCTTCATAATCAGCACAAAATCATCAGCCCTACCTCCCACGGATTTGGCACTATCATTACCTGTACATAATTATCATCACCACTTGGGGGCTTCCTTCGTCCGAGTGTCCGAATACACTAGTCACGCCTTCCATTGTCTCTCAATATTTCATTATCTTGTCCAAGGAATCAAAAATGCGTTATTTTGCTTTTTCTGAATTTACCTGAACAACTTTACTATACACTTCAAACAAGAAAATTAAGGAAAAGAAATAGTTATAAAGAGAACGTACTGCCGCCTCTTTCGCATGGCTTTTGTGCGCTTTCTTCGTCGTTTTTCCACACGACACGGTACGATGCTCCGTTGAAAAAAATTCTTTTTGCGCTCGTATTCGTCGTAGTGGAGGTTATTTATGCGTTCAATGTTTTTCTGCATGCACTTGGTAGGGTTGGCATTACCAATCAAGGATGGTATACACGTGTCCAAAAGGAACTTGCCAGGCATGACCATCCTTCGCTTAGGACTTCCGGAAGGTGTCAAGTGTCACCGTTCTCAGTGCGAGTGAGGAAGCAAGCAGCGATTATTCAATATGCGCTCTAGTGGAGACATGTGCTTGCATTGTTTATATTTGTTATTACCGTACAATATTCAAAATTCTTTCGCTAATTTCTCTGCATGACATAACAATAGGCATACCTTCCGGATAAGAGCCTCGAAAATTATGAGCGGTTCTATTATATGAAAGTGGATGTGCCTAGACGCTGTTCAGCTCATCCCATAGGGGTTAAAGATTGATTGATTGAGCGGTTTAGCATGCCGGTGCTACACAGGCGATGAGGCACGCCGTAGCAGAGGGCTCCGGCTTAATATTGACCACCTAGGTGGCTAACATGCAGCGAACTCTCGAACACACGGGCGTATTTGCTTTTCGCTTCAATGGGAAAAGCGGCCGCCAAAGCCGGGAATCAAACCCACATCCTTGGGCTCCGCAGCCCAACGCCATGACCACTAAGTCACCGCGGCGGGTTTATGGGGTGAAAGCGAATTCTCTTCCCGCCGCGATGGCTCAGTGGCTAGGGCGTTGCGCAGCTGAGCTCGAGGACGCTGGTTCGATTCCCGGCCGTGGCGGGCGCTTTGTGATGGAGGCGAAAAGCAAATACGCGCGTGTGTTGGGGATTTCGGCGCACAATAAAGATTCGCAGGTGGCCTTAAATTAAACCGAAGCCCTCCACTACTGCGCGCCTTATCCTCTGTGAAGCGTCGGCGCATTAAACATCAAAATGAACCGAAATAAAATTTTGGGAAACAACGTCAGGAAATTTGTTTCTCTATCGCATCGACGGCGGTCAACCGTAAGAAACAGTAAATCGTAGCTTTTCATGTCTCAGTGACAGCGTACATGCAGTTGAAAGTGCTCTGCAGGGAAGCCAACTTTCTCTCATGACGTTAATGGTCTCGGATGAAGTGAAAGAAAAAAAAGCTTCAAGTGGTTGAAATGAAACCTGGGTCCCTCACGTTATGAGGCCGACATCTACCCGATTGCACCACTCGAGCACGGTCGAGAGCGAGAGAGAGGGAGAATGAATTTCTTTATCAGCACAAAAAAAATTGTGGAGTGGTGTCCACATTTCGGGACCATTTGTGCTGCCAGTTTCCACTGCCATTTCGACAAACTGAAGCTGGTCATCCGGACGGGAATTGGACAGCACGCTCGGCCATTGCTTATAAGACAGACGAGTAATTATTTTTAACAAAACTTGTCGCTGAGCTAGTTGGTACATAATTAACTTGGCGCCTGTATGTGTTACCTTGTCTTCTTCATGCACGTCTAGATTGCGCCACGTTTCCTTTCTTTGGGGAATTTTGTCTAACTTGGTCTTTGCCTGACACCCCCCACCACATGGTAGAGCGTGCCAGATTTGCTACAAAACTGACACAGTGCGGAGTACTAGGTCGACTACTCTGATGTTGTCGGTAGGATCTGTGGACTTTCGGGGTGTCGCAAGATCTTCAAGTGAGGCGGAACACGAGGGAAATGCGTCAAACGGTTTACCTCACAGCAAACTCAAGGAAGGGGTAGGAAAAGAAAAAAAGTATCGATGTTCCTTGCGTAAGGGCACAGCCTTGGCGGGTGACGGAAGCGGCGACCGAGAACAGGCAGAGCACCTGCTGGGGAACATCAGCCGCCAGCAACAGCGATGGCGCTGCAGCCGAACGTGACGGGCAGACACGCAGGGCTGCGTCGATGTTTCATTTGCGCGGGCTGGACTTGATGACTCGCAGTGGCGTGGGCCTTTTGCAATGGCAGTGCAGTCGACTCTTCCAGTGTTCCAGTCCCTCGAACCGCTCGTCCTACGGGGAGCGGAATTCCGACCACTGATGTGTTCTTTCTCTTTGCTCAAGACCTCCGACCAGTAACCATCATCTTCTTCCCATCGTTCTGCAGTGGTTCTCTTAGCGTCTTCTGCAGTTTGTTCCTATGCGCTATGTGCCATATTCTTCATCTTCATCTCCATCTTGGCCTTTCTCTTCTTCTTCAGGTCATTTTTTAATCTGTCGCTGCTGCTGCTCCTTGTCTTTGGTGCCATGCCAACCGATTTTATTCCAGATTCATTAGCCGCAATTTCGTCAAGTGGGGAAACGTATTCTCCCGAAGCGGCCTATGTAATTTCTCCTTGGGGTATTTTAGGTATTTGTGGGCGGGCTGGGGTGGGAGCTAAACCTTGCCCTGGAGGGTTTACCGCCCTCCAGGGCTCACAGCCTTTATCACTCGTGGCGCACTGTGGCTTATCTCTCGGGCAATATCATGGGCAGTGTTATTGCCCGGGAGAAACGCATGGGCTCGATTCCGTAGTATTTTGACCCGTCGGTGAAGTGGACTTTGAAGAAGGTTTAAGGCAGATTTCGATTTTTTTCCATGGAGTTGATTTCGGCATGCCTCTTGCGAATCTATTACAACTCTCGGTCGTCTGATAGATGGCTAGGGCAGAGGCAGACTCTTCTTCTTGGTCAATGGTCGTGCAGGGTAGGGTCATGCTGCTACAATGCGACGTTGCTGTTGTCACAAATGCACTCATCGATCCTTTTCTGCCTTCTGGCGTAGTCTACCACATCAGTATGGACCGTGCGGTACGTGTTGTCATTGGCGTTCCTGATTTCAAGAGCTTTTGCCTCCCTCCTGCCTGCATGGTGTTCTGGATGCATGTTACGCGTTATGGGCGTTACTGCAATGTTCTCTCGCAGTTCGATTTCGTAGATAACGATACTTTCCATCTACAAGGGACGTCATTCCTAGTTTGTCTAAGAGGCTTCTCCCAGTGATAGTTGAGCCCAATCTTTGTCGCTGGTGTGATAGATAAGCGTCGATGATTACAGCCACTGCGTTATGAAGACGTATTAAAAGTTTTTTTATTCTAGGTGCTTTCTGGGAGCCAAGAGCCTGCATATTTGCCTTTCTGATTAATGCATCCTATATAGCTGTTTCAGTTTTATTGAGTACGGCATATGAAAGGGTGTAAGCCGGTCAGGATACCACGAAGGCCTCAACCAGCCGAAGTGTGTCTGCCTCTCTCATGCCTAAATGTTGTCGTTATTCTATGGAGCATGTGTGACCTGTTCGGCACTGCGCTTGGACCGGCTGATAAGAACTGTATTTCTGCTGTCCGTCTGGAAGAACAATCCCGAAATCTTGATGTTATGGGAAGGCCTGGTGGTATGGCCGTCCAGGACGATGATAGAGAAAGAGACAACTTTATTACGCACTAATGCAAGGGTGGTTCCTCAGTCCAGGAGCCCAGGTGCTGTCTAGGCTGCCATGACCCTGGTCACAAGTAGGAGCTGGTCCTCAGGTCAGACGCTGGACAACAGGATCTCCCACTGCTCAGGGAAAGGGGACGGGTTCAGGGGAGGAACGTTCGAGTTTTTTGTACAGTCGAATAATATTGTGTCAGGGTTTCTGGTTCGTGGCCGAATTCACACTCATGAGAGTACTGTGTAGGGAAGAGTAAATGCATACGGATGGGGTTGGGAAAAGTACCTCTTTGAATTTGTCTGAGTGTGAATTCTTGGCTTTTGGTCAAAGATTTGTGAAAACTGGGGAAGGTCTGTCTCGTGGTTCGGTAGTATTGGGTGATTTCTTGGTAGGTGAAGAGTGGTCCAGAAACATCCCCGGTCTCAGTGCCTCCGTGAGTAAGTTCTCGAGCCTTTTGATCAGAAAAATCGTTGCCCGTCAGTGCAGAGTGGCCGAATTCCACACAATGTCCACCCGATGGACAGGCGGATGTTCATTCAAAAGTCGGCATGTGGCGGGGGCCACCGGTCGCGGCAAGAGCCTGCAGCAGGCGGCTTGTGAGTAGCGCAATAGCTAATTCTTAAGCGTCCAGGGAGGAAGTTGTCAGTACAACCCGAAATCCAGACGAAAATACAGGACGATGAAGCAGTTGAGATTTGAGAAGGGGGAATGGACTGCAAAATTGTGCAGCGAAATTATGCACCCCTACACCGTACGATGACGATAGTTTAACGCAGAGCTTTCACAGTGAGAAATCAGATGGTGAATGGTTGCAGTCAAAGCCATTGCGATAAAATTCGACACTCAGTGAGGGTCTGAGTGTCGACTGAGTGTCGAGTGTCGACTAAGCTCAACAAGTCAAAGTCCAAGCTGACTGCGAGGCAAAGTCCAAACTTGCACGACAACCAAAGTTCTCCTCACAAGAACGCGTCGCTTTCAACCATCGCTGTCGTTAGATGAAAAGGTGCAGGATTTAAATAAACAGTCATAAGCTGTTAAGACGGGTCAAAACCAAGTTTCTAGCTTGGTTGCGGGGAAGCGGTCGCCGGCAGCTGCTTTTGTAGCAGCAACTAGCACGCCTTCAAAAGCACCACGACGAACACAAAGTCGTGTTCGTCGCCGCCGATGCGAAAGCACAGTGAACTGCGCAGTAATTGTGTAGTGTATGGAGTCAAGTGGAAGAATTTCGAAAAATCGCTCGTTATTTTGTTCCTAAAGCACTGGTGTACCTAGAACGCTGGGGTTGTAGGAAATGGGGTTCTGCACGTTCATGACAAAACAACCGCCATGAACTACACTTATTTATTTATTTATCTATTTATTTATTTATTTATTTATTTATTTATTTATTTATTTATTTATTTATTTATTTATTTATTTATTTATTTATTTATTTATTTATTTATTTATTACTGCAGGCCACAGTTGTGGTCCCGGCAGGACGAGCACTTGAATTCAGAGGGGGAATCCATGCGACGAAATTTTGAAAAAAAATGAACCTAACAGCTTTCCAGTGAATCTTTTCCAGTTTATCACTGTTATTTTTGGTGTACGGGTCCCATACTACTCCAGCATACCCAAGTTTTTGTCTAACATACGAATGGCAGCAAAGAAGTTTAACACTTTGACGCGAATTAAAAAGTTAGTGTCTCACAAAACACAGTTTTCGAAAAGCAGAGAAGCAGACGTTGTCGATGTGCAAGTTCCAGACAAAGATTAATAGTAAATATTACGCCTCAATATTTGAAGCTGTTGACTTCGTTCACAGCACACGATCACAGTGGTTACTAAAATTGGAATGGAGATTTTTTACGCGCTATGCGGAGGGAAACAGGTTTCCATGCGTTGAAAACGATGCCCCATTGTTTGCACTAACGGTATATATTGTACAGGTTTGTGTCAAGTTCTATTTGACCTTGCACGCTTGAGATTTGACGGAATAAAATACAGTCACCTGCAAACCGACGGATGTGACTGGTTGGTATAACTTGTGGGCCTGCTCTCCACGGCATGCCCAGGAATGAGGCACACTGCGGTTGCGTCAAAGAACTCTTTACTTACATCTTCCAACGCGCTGTCGCCCGTCCGGGTATACCCACACACACACGCCAAGAACACTCTGTCCCTCCCGAGTACTAGTCCCCACGCGCGGTTCTCCTTCACCACCGCTCGCTCCTCCCCATCGCTGCTTCTGCTCCAAGTCCGCCAGCGCCATCCCTCGGGTGCCGACGTCTCCACGTCTTGCGGCCCGGTGGCCGCACGGAAGGCGAGGAGGGCGAGGGAAGGGAGCCCATGGCGAGGGGCTCTGGGCGACACCCCCTAGACCAGAAGGTGTGCCAAGGCGCTCCCCACAAACTACAACGACGATATCATTGATGTATGAAAAAAAAGAAACGGCTCCAGAACACTATCCTGGGGCACTCCAGATGTGACGGGACGACAGCTCGAGGCATGAGCATCAATAAAAACATACTGCTCTCTATTCATACAATACCTTGACACCCACGCTACTAAACTGTCTGGAAGATTTCTATTTTTATTTTAGAACTATTTATCATGAGCAACGATTTTAAATGCTTTGCTAAGACCGGAAAAATTGTGTCTACCTGAATATTATTATCAAGGGCCTTCGTAAACTCGTGTGTGATGGTGACCAGTTGAGTCACAGTCGAATAGCCTTTCTAAAACCATGTTGGAAGCTTGTTAGAATCAAGTGCCTTTCAAGGAGTTCAATACAACGGTTGGCTATGATAGGTTCAATTATATGCAGCATGTTGAAGTAAAAGATATAGGATGGTAGGTACCTGGAATTAACTGATCCCCTTTTTTAGATGCGGAGCATCTTATAGTCTGGGCATGTCCCGCGTCGGCGTCCGCACTCACACTGCGCATGCGCAACTCTCCTACGATTCCCGGCCGCGGCGGTAGCTTTTCTGATGGAGGCGAAAAGCAAAAACGCCCGTGTGTACGAGATTTCGGCGCACGTTAAAGATCCCCAGGTGGTCAAAATTAATCCGGAGCCCTCCACTACGGCGCGCCTCATCGCCTGCGTTGCGTCGGCGCGTTAAACCTTACAATCAATCAAAGCAACTCTCCTACTTCCATCTCTCCCACAGCCGCACGATACTCCCGCCACTTCTTCTCTCGTACCAGCTGCATGCACTTCGCATGCGCTTCTCCCGCGTTCTCGCTTCTGCTTTCCCGGCGCATGCTCGGCGCTTGCGCATCTCTCCTCCCCTCGTCTCCTCTCCTTCAACCTTGAATGTAAATCGGGTAGCGCGTTCCGCGCGTTCAGTTCAGCGCTTGCTGCGGTTGACTCCACTTCACTCCGTTCTTCCGATGAAGTGTGATGGAAGCAACAGTCCAGTCAGTTAGTGGGTTGGCGCAAGCAAGCGTCAGCACCACCCCACAAACTAACAGCAACGCTACGTCCACTCAAGACAAAGCTGCGCAGTGAAGGGCACGCGACGCTGAGCGCAAACGCTTGAAGCGAGCGGCGGACCCTGAGCTTCGTCGGCGCGAATACTCGGCGCTTGCGCATCTCTCCTCCTCTCGACTCCTCTCCTTCAACATTGAATGTAAATCGGGTGGCGCGCAGCACGCGTTCAGCTCAGCGCTTGCTGCGGTTGGTCCACTTCACTCCGTTCTTCAGATGAAGTTCTACGAACACAACGGAAAGACAACGGAACCCCGAGATGCTCCGCATCTACTCAGCGTTCCCTTCGGGAAGATGGGGCTAATTTCTTAAAGATTGGGATGACTCTAGCTATACTCCAGTCACGTGGTAGTGTATTTAACAAAGACGCTTGGAATATGACAACCAAAAAATTGGAATGCATTCGGCATTCGAAGGACATCTGGACCGCAGAATTCTTTTATGCTTTCAAATTTAAAAGCATTGAGACCTAACCAGAAGTAAGAAATTACAATTGCTTCGCATGGTTCAAACAAAAACGTTTCAGGCTGACATATTGCTGAATTCGCTCACACGCTGTGATAATGTTGAAGTGTTTGCGATGTCACTGCGGTTGGTAACCACGCTCCCTTTGACAGAAATTGACATCACTGGTTTTTTGTGATCGGATAGATAACTCCAGAACATTGTTGGGTCACTTTAATTATAGTTTGGTGGTAAGATTTTAAAGCAATACTTATTGGATTGTTGCACTTCACTTGCCATGCTGCTTTGTAGCTTTTCGCTGGGCCTGCCTCACATTTCGCTGGGCCTGCCTCATTTTCAATCGTTCAGTTTTCCGCTTTACTTGGACGATACTGCGCGTCATCCAAGGTGTGCGTTTGTTCGTTTTTTAGATGCGACTGCATCTCATTCACTCGCCTTGTCCCTCCATGCGGCGTTGTTGTTGTCCGTCCACACCCCTTCCCTCTTCTCCTCGCCTCGCGAGCTGCGCTCTCCGCCACTCACCCCTCTCCTCTCCGATAGCGAAAACCCGTACGCGAGGGGCATTGGATTGGATTCGATTGGATTGGCTTGGCTTGGCTTGGATTGGATTGGATTGTATTTGGATTGGATTGGATTAAAGTGGATTGTGTTGGATTTTGTTGCGTCATAGCCGCGCCACGTTGCGTCATAGCCGCGGCGGGGGTTCACGGCACGTTTCACGCGATGCGAGAATCAACCTAACGGAAACAACAACGGAACCCCCTATGCGTCGCATCTACACAGGGGTTCCAGCGATGGGAGGTTGGAGACATTTTTACGTTTCTTCGGTAAAACCTTGGTGAAGCTGTAGTGGCGTAGCTCTAGAAAACGATCCCAAAGGGTGCATGCGTCATTAACATCATCGCTGAAATCTACTAAGGCCGCATTCATATGCTCAATCACGCAAGCATCGTTTGCTCTAGAATAATCATTAAAGTTTGAACGGACGGTTTTTTATAGCACACGAATTTCAGAAGCGAAATAGAAACGCTGACAAGGCTATGATCAGATAACCCTTCTAACAATACAGTAGCTCAGGAAAGTCGAGATTCACAAAAAACAAGTCTCCAATAGAGCTGGAATGTTTTTGTACACGAGTAGGTTATTTAACTAGTTGAATTAGGTCGTGTGGGATCATGACGGTAAAAATACTACTCCACATTTTTGCTAGGCTGTGCATAAGTTTGTAACCGTTCCCAGACGATGGTTGGGAAATTGCGATCACCTATAAAACTCGTTTTATTAAGATACAGGGACTTATGTTCTTGCAACGTGATTAGATTATCTGGAGCCTAAACCGGAGACCTGTAGCACGCGCACAAAACAAAGCTATGGCCCCAACACGTTCTCTGTAGGCATAAACATTCAAGATTGCTTATATTGACTAGAACCTTAGCCTCTAATGTAGGCTTTACTAGGACAGCCCCATGCCCCCTCCCTCAGGTGGCCCTCTCTTTGCGAAACATGTTGTAATGGGGCGGGAAAACTTCAACTTTGACCAATGAGGCCTTTCTCAATCTCATCCTGCCGGGCCTTCTGAAACACGTGGTACCACGGGGAAAGAGAGGCTAGAAGAAATCGCGTTAGCCTAACTAGCAGTGGGAGAAGTTGCGAGGATGTTACATGGATTGTCCCGCTCTCAATAGGTCACCGGCGAACATGTCGTGGGAACAGCGGCGAAAGCCGGTGCAGCCAATATACAGTGTTTGGCAAACGGAGACGTTCTATACGACACTGCAATCAGCCAAGGTGGAGGAACTCGTTGGGGGCGGCAAAATGCCGGCAAAGAAACCACTGAAATTGGCGTTTCCCACTGAAGTATGAGTGACGTCAGGGCCTCTCCTGAGAATGTTTGCGCCAAGAGTAGGTACAACGCTACTAGTTTTCAGTATTTTCTTCAGCCTAACAAACGCGAACTCCCAAATTTACAATCTCTCCTCATGGAACAGCACAGGCGACGATCCTCTTGTTTGTTTGTGCCGCATGCAGGCACAACAAAATGGTGACCGAGCCAGCTCCAATATCAGAAAGCGTGCAGTTTGCTTCAAGCTAGGCCTGAATGCATGTCAAAATGTAACAAGTAAGCACCACAGAAAAAAAATTAGCAGTGGCTTAGCTGGGCTATGCCAGGATATACGAAGCGTGAGCTAAGGTTCAGCTGGTTATCCTCAGCTTTCCTGGTTGTCCAGGATTAGCCTGATTATCATGCTTACCGCTGCTTCAATGACACACATACTGTATACGCATTATGTGACACATGTATATTTACCAAGCGGCTCCGGTGCAGCGTCACCAGTCCCCCCAGCTAAGCTGGTTCCACAGGCGCACGCCAGTGTTGCTGCGACGCACGAACCATCGATTGCACACCCGGCCACTCCTCGCACGATGACCAAGTGGAACGGGCCGGCACGTGCTTATCGGAGCTGGGCGAAGACGCCGGGGGCGTGGGATGTGTGAGAGACGTCGGACAGCAATCACCTTTCTGTGCGCCGTGTGACGTCGCTGCTCCTCGCGCAGGCGAAGCACGGCTCTCCGGGAGCCATGCGAAACTGCTCAACCTCGACCAGTGTAGCTCACGCTACCAAAATGGCCGCCGACCTGTTAGATGCACAGCGAATGATGTAGAAACAGGATGTTCTTCTGCGGCGTCGTCCATGCAACCCAGCCTCTAGTGAACCTCTTCCGCTTCGCACTCGCTTTCCCTCTCATCTCACTCCCTTCATGATGAATAAAGCCGAGGTTGGCTGCCTGAAATCTGTTTCCGCAATTCGCAATGCTCAATCACCGTCTGCTGCGACATTTTGTAAAGGATCTGAATTCGAGCAGCTTGAGTTTCGTCTTCGCGTTCTAATTTAGCTCCTCTCACTGACAAGCATCTTCTAACCGTTTTTTTCGTAATTTCCTGTCGTCAAATTTAATTAAAACTGTAATCCTAATTGAAAGAATGGTAGTACTCCCGGTTATGTTGTTATATTTTACTTCAAATATTCCGGAGGTTTTGTTTGGGCCGGATATTGCTTGCAATTATCAGTTATCCTAGACGTTAGTATTAAATGATCTACTGGGTACATACTTTGTGGTCTATCATTGCTTAACATAGTTTTTGGATGTGAGTTGTATTTCAGTGATAGATAAAAGCAGCAAATTTCTGATGTAGGTTGTCCAAGAAAGATTATCGTCTTTACAAACAACCTACAGCTTCCTGCTTTCGGTCCATAGTGGAGGTATTCATATTTAGTGGCAACAGCTGCACATTTTTTTATGCCTGGTGCACAGGAAGACATCTGTCATAGTACATTTTTAAATTCCATCCGACGATGTACGGGCCACATAGTTTGCAAGCAATTCTTCGTAACTCATCCCTCCATTAAATTACCCGTCTTCTGGAAATACGGACTTTTACCAGGTGCTACTACCTGTAAACACGGCCAGCACAACTACCGAAGCCCAATACTGACAGTGAAATACGCTGTCATGTTTTAGTCTTTCTCGCCAGTTTCTCTCATGGAACTATATTCAGCTGCTTAAAAGTCTGTGCACATACCGTAATCGCAGGAACCATGGCCATAGACAAGACGCCGATGAACTGCGAACCAGAGAAGGGGTCCGTGTACAGCGTCGAGAAGAAGCACATCCGGAAGCACATCGAGCGCATCACCCTGCCCAATGGCATCGCCTGGATGGCCGACAACAAAAAATGTTCTTCGTAGACTCAGTTCCCGGGAAGTTGTACGCCTACGACTTCGACCTCGCTAGGGGAGAGATTAGTGAGTTGAGCCTGCCCTGTCTCCTCGTTGCACAAGTTTATGCTTGAAGACCTATTTACAATGGTTTTGATCGTTCGAAGCCCCTTGACGATGTTGGCTATACGGAACCATCATATTCAATTTATTCGCCAAGTGCTGTTGCATTAGGAAAAAAGGAAATATCGAAAAAGATCATTGGACCTGTTGCTTTCAGTCATTGTATGAATCCGGCTTTCTTGTTAACATCCACAAAGGTGTCGACAAGTCCACTGGTGTCGCAAGGGCTTCGGGGGTTGCTGAGACTGGTATGATCTAGGGTAGGGTACCAATCGACCAGAATTTACGCTTTGTGGGAAGATGCCAGGCATTTGGTTCTCTTGGTGATCTGATGCTTCGCCCATCGCCACGAGACGTAAACCACGTTTGGCTTTCATTAGTCTTACCATGTGTTTGTCACGTCCTTTTTAGTAGATTAAAACAATGTGGGTTGGATCCCAACTGGCTACAGGCAACTGCAGTAATGAATGGTCTGTCTGGTACAAGCAATGCTATCTAGCCCTTATTGCAGCATTATATTTTCTATAACCGTGTACTAAAGTACAGGCAGGACGATTTTGAAGCCTGGCATTACTTTTTGAACACAACCTATCCCAGCGGTCATAGCTAGACCTATTGATACATTCTGCACCATTAGTATTTAGGGAGAAGAGTAAACTTGTAGGCGCGATGACCTTGCCTGGTACAGGAACTTAGCCGGTTTTATCAGGCCTTTACGTTGTTTTATCAGATGTTACAGTATTTGTTTGTTGAAAGTCTCCAGAACTTCCCTATGGGTTTTTGTACCGCCCGGCCTAATATGCTAGCGTTGCCAAAGTCTTTAGTGCACCCGCACTGCCTACATTGCCTTCACTGAAAATTCCGCCGGTGAAAAATTAACCTCGAATCCTCGGCGAGAGAAATGAGCCGTAATCCGTGATGGCTCGGAGACGTAAAAGCTAGCGTTGTCGCATTTACGCTCCAGACCTCACCAGTGCTGCCGGTGTTTCGCTCCCAGTTTCTGGCGCAATCGCTTAAAGGAGCCATGAAGAAAAAATACAACTTTGTTTTATTTGAAAGAACTAGAATTCAGTATCTCACTCAGCTCCAATACTGCCACAAAAGTTGTTTTTTTGACGAAAAAAAAGCAAGGACTATTTAAAAACTTTCAAATTTTGCGCCACAGTGACGTGTTATGAGCAAGAATGACGTCATTCGGGCCAAAAATAAAACATAATTTTCAGTGCGTTAACTGCACGTTAGCATTCAGGTAATGCGGTCAAATGGAACTAGAGGCCCCATTACATACGTCCAGTCATGTGTCGTCGCGACAGGTCAGTTAGGCGGCCGCCAATCGCACAAACAAGGTTCCGTGACGTCATAGAAAAGTTGCGGCAAATTGGCTAGGGGGTCGCGACTGCTTCACGCGTTTTCTTCAATATCTCCGCTATTTGTTCGAAGATTGCAATGATATTGGTATCATTGCTATAGGGACTAATCAGTCTTTCTAATAAACCCAACTTGTATTTTGTCTTCATGGCTCCTTTAAGTCACGGAGAAATGAAAAGGAAGTGGGTGAGAGAAATATGCCAGCTGTGTTTGTTTATTTCGTCACAAATAAGCCATCGTTCCTCGTCGGAGAAAAGCGTAGCGAGATTAGAAACGTTTGATCTTTCAGTTCAAGCAAAATTTCATTCAAACTTCAGTGTCCCTTTAAGTGTACCTATGGAGACGTGTAGCTGTATTCAAATGAGGTGTTTACCAATTTCGGGCATTCTGTTCGTTTGCATACAGTTGTGCATTGTTAAGTATGTGCATCGCTGGCCTCAGAATATTGCCCGATTTCTTTGTAATTTGTTACCAAGACATCAGCGCATGTGTACATTAGTCATTCTCATTTGTGAAAATAATATGCTTGCCCACGTTTAACAAAGTAACACTTTACTCAATATGTATATCTGTAAACATACGGAGCCCAAGCATGCCGTGTGGTTTAAAATTTCGATTAGAACCCACAGGGTTTGGAATAAAGTAGGCACAAGCTAGGTAAAGTTTCCACTACCATAATGACTGGCGCGAATATCAACTACGCGGCTGAACAAGCCAACCTTTACAACCTACATCAACGTGCAAATATCTTTCCTGCAAGCTACACAATCTAGCCATTTTTTGCACATTTTTATAGGGGTCATATTATTCCCGCAAGAATCACATAAGTCACATGAGGGTCCGCGTGACAAAGAAAGGTGCATTTCTTTTGTTACCACGGCCCTGCAACGAACAACTAAGGTGCTTGATTGCGCTGGACACTCAAGCAACCAAAATTCAGTACTTCCATTGCAAATCTGGCGCCTCCTCTCTGCAGGCAACCAGAAAGCCGTTGTGGACTTTGGCAATGCTAAATTCGACGGCTTGGGTAACCCTGACGGCATCACCATTGACCAGACGGACAAGCTATGGGTCGCCTGCTACAATGGTGGCTGTGTCATCAAGATTGACCCAGTAACTGGTATGCGACTCTGGCATCATCACTATGTGTCTCTCTTTTTACAGCAAAGCTGGTGTTGGCTAGGGACCTGTAGAGGTTTCGCGTCGGTGCTCAAACTCACCCAACACTATGCGCGGGAAAGCCGATATTGCTTTAAGGTTGCCTATCACCCATCATAATGTTTTATACTGCATTACGGAAAACAATGGTCGGTGCGTATCGTGGATCAGCAGGTTTCGAAAACTGTCACATATGCACCACCACCGCGATGACAGACTGTGCGACTTACTACACAGTGCCGCAAGAATCTAGTCCGTTGCGTGTTCAATCACCGCCTCCTGTATCTTTTGAAGACCAAACGCCATCGCCTGTTTTACAAGGGGGGTAATGGGGAATCCTGTTTCGTCCACATGCCGTAACGTAAGGCGCCAAGTGTAACCGGGTTCAACCTACCGTCCGCAATTAGAGAGCAACTTTTGCCTGTTTGCTAAAGCAACCGATTCTCTAGATTGCGAAAATAGCAGCGCTCTCCCCAGCGACGGTCGTCGCAGCGATAGAAAACTGAGCAACGCGGCTGAGCCCGTTTTGCCGACGTTGCCGCGTTTGACTAGGCGTTACCCCAACAGTAACCGATCGCCTGAGAAAAGCACGGGGAACACTAGAAAGTGGGACAGGGTGGCAAAACTACAGGAAAGGACTTCATTGGGCCAGCGAGATTGATGCGTTTGGACTTGAAAAAGTGCGCGAGACGAAGGCTGAGTATGCGCCGTTACAGGGGGTCAAGTTGAAGCTAAAACTCCCAAAGAGCATCCTGCGTACGAGGAGAAGCGGCGAAAACAGAGACGTGTACTTGAGGAACGACGCCGTGGGGCGAAAAAGAACTCTGTTTATGGTGCTAGATCTGCCGACCGTAAGCGGCAGGCCACGTAGGATGACGCAAGACTCAAAAGGGAAAACAAGGCGGAGAGGCGCCGATACCCTGCTGCCAACGCAGACCACTAAATTAAGAGGCAACAACCTGACATGTAGGCGAGATGCTCCGTGTATACAAGTCGGATTACATCGTCGGCGCCGTGTGAGCATCCGGGTGATTTGGTAAGCTGTGCAGTGTCCTTGCAATGCTGGAATTCTCGATAGTTGAGTCAACAGTCGGGCATTGGTTGCAAATGAGCAGACCAAATCAGAGCCGCATGCGAAAACCTCATACGGGTTTGGCATGTGGCCCACCTTGCGGACTCCGGCATTTTTTGAACAACCATTGATCACAGGGTAAAGATATCTTGAATGCAGGTTACGAAAGCAGTCGGTAGAGACTTTGGCGCGTGATGAGAAGTTTCCCTACCTGCTAGCTGGTGACCCACACGATATCCAAATAGATCGCTCCGCTTCTGTTTAATATCATCATAATCGTGAGATGGGTTCTTTCAATCGCCTGGCGCACGCGGGTGCTTTCTTTGTGCAGACAGGTCAGCATACACGGGGCGACACGGTTCTTAAGCGACAAGTCCTGTTTCAGCAGAAACTGTTCGGGGTCTTGCAATCAATTAGGTGGTCTCTGGCGTGTGCGCTCCAAATATTTAAATTCATGGTGAAAATGCAGCGCAAGAGACAAAGGACCACAAAAGTGGAGACGACGGACATCGCTGAATGCCTGGTTCCCCCTTCTTATGTCCCTCTCTTTCTTTCTCTGTTTTGTTTATCATGAATCGAAATCTACACTAACTATCCCAACTTGCAATCTCACTCCAAATATTTAGGAATCCATGCATGAACACCATTTAGTTATTCACTCGCAAACCACCATCGCAAGGGGGAACGGCCGTGATTTTTTTCATTCGCGGATACGTGGAGCCAGCTCGCATATCCTACACCAGCAGTAGTGTTGTCGTACATGAACCTTTATTTTTACCGTTCGATGTGACTTTCTACGCATTTATGGTAGCTACCTGCGACAATGGGAACTGGCTTCGTCACCTTCAGGCGAGGAATCTCCTGTGGCTAAAAGGCGCAATAATAAATATGCATTTTGTTAGTGTTTATGCAGACCTGTCATCAGGGGTCTATACAAGGTGCTGTAGTGTAGCTGTTTTACTGCAGATCCTGTAAACTACTGATATTTACCACTTAAATTATTTGTGACCCCACCAACCTTCCGCGAACGCCATAACGTAAAGCTTCTAAGGTGCATAGCTTGCAAGATTCTCTTCTACCCTGTTTCCAGTCTAGCCGACCACAGAATTCGTGACGCCATAAGGCAATAAAGCTACTCTTTCCTCCAGTCATCAGGGAAGCTCACTCTGGCATTAACCATGCTGTCGAATCATGCTGTCGGATTGTAGGATGCAGAAAGTACGGAAAACCACAGAAACTTTACTGAATGCGCTCTTTCAACTTTATTGCACGAGCTTTCATAACTTGGTTACTGTGCCTCTGAGCCGGTCATGCCTAAAGACAAAGCAGGACGCAAAACGAATCGGCTGAGCTACTGCGCTGTTCTGTACTGTATATTGCGCGTTTTCGGTTGTGGTTTTGAGGAGGAATACAGTTTCAAGAAACACAAGTTTATTTTAACCGTACTAAACCCATTGTGGCTCTGTGTTCACTTAGTTTTTAAAGTCGATAGTCTTTCTTGGGCTACTTAAACGCATAACTTTGGTCTGTCTGTCTGACTGTTTATGACTCCATTCAGCCACCCAGCCAAAGTGAAACGAAGGCTGCGCAATGAATGGTCTTATATACTCACAGCCAAATAAAAATGTCTGAGTCCAGGGTAATGTGTTCAATCTTGTCAAAATTGTGGAATCAGAACAAGACAATACGCAAATATCAGGCAGCAAATCGATACATAAGTTAAATTTTCAATGTTCCTTTACTAAAGCATTCATGGATGCTTGGTTTTCGCGATAGGAAATGAACCACTGGATCAATGGCAGAAACCTCTCGCCTGCGGTTGCCAGCGCTCCCTCCTAGCGGCATTTAAGGAATCAAACGGAAATAGCCATGACAGATTCCACGAGATGGGATGCACGTTCCGCTTGGAACGTTCGTGGAGTATGGCAACGTGGTTCTATAAACGTTGTAGTAGTATGCCTCAATTTACGCGCGTCTCCGCCATACGGCAGCGCTGGAATCGAGACACCCGGCTTGGAGCAGCGGATCGCGCTAAATGTAAATTGACTACAGCAAACCCCTAGCGTGTTATATTGGGAGAACGTGAAGGGAGAGATACCGCATGAGGGGTGACCGGGAAAGAGAAGGGACGCCTTTACTTGGTAGGCGCGCCAGGCGACTATCGTCTTTCGGCGACATTTGCAACGAAAGAAGCAGATACACTGTCTTTTTTGCTTATTTCTTTTGTATTTCCCGTTGCCTGAGACTAAAAGAATACGGAAGCGTGAACCATTATTGAATTGTTAATCGTTTCAAAAGAAGCAGGCATATGGGTCTTGCAGAATAATGCTCTTGATATTAAACATTTTCTTCTTTCATCCGCTTTGGGGTTCGCGGGCATGGAGCCAAGGACAAAGACGTCAGAGCGCCTGTGAGCAAGACGTGAACGCGTGGTTTCAATTTTGAGGTGGTTTTCTGATATAAACAAAATGGCACGATAAGAGTGCTCCTGTCAGCATAGCCTCCTATTATATGCATGGACGCCATCGCTTAACGATATAACAGTAACGTCCGTAGGGGCCTACCAAAGCTACCCCAGCACAGAAACACTCTTGAAACAAAAGCACAATGGAGATGACGTAAATCGTGTTTTACTCGAAAGAACAATATTTTCGTACTCCTGCAACTCTTCCCCAGCTATGAATGAGCTTGTACTCACAAAACAATGTTAATGAATACGGAACACCTTCTAAATGTTAGCCAACGCCAGTGACATGACGGTGTAGTACCAAAAGCAGTAATCAGGGTGCAGACTCCATTTTAACATTGAAGGCGCACAATTGAGCAGAATTTCATGCACTACTGCAATCGCGCAACTGTTTCATGCTAGTTTCATTGGTTGGCCGTCACGGGTCCCCCAAATCAGCTCTATCAGGAATGCAAGAGTAGGCTGGAAAGCAGTTTTTGTATCGCCTTTACCCAAACCGTTTTGCTGACTATGCAGAATAACCGATGGAAGGTTACACCAAAATTTCAATCATTGTTATAGGGATGATATATTCTTGTCGATAGTGCACTTAGAGGACCTTTTAAAAGAACCACGTAGCGTCTGTTTTGTCCAGGTGCCCTGGTACAGAAGATCAAAGTCCCGACGCAGCTGGTGACTTCGTTGTGCTTCGGGGGACCCCACTATGAGGACTTATTCGTCACGACCGCCTTTATTGGGCTCAACCTAGACCAGCTACAAAGTCAGCCCGATGCAGGAGCCGTGTACAAGATATCGGGCATACCCGGCACCAAGGGACTGCCACCAAATTCCTTCATCCTGTGATCAAGACACTGCCAGTCCACTTCTACGGCGACCCTTAGCAGCGTGGATTCTTCCTCTCGCTCTTCCAAAATTTACGCGGGTAATACAGAATAGGAAATTGTTTTGCGTTTGGGGCACGTCATGATAATTTCAAGTATCGCAGATAATGCCACGGCGCTTCAGCGTGCGAGCTCCTGCACGTATTGTTTTTGAACGTCGTGCTTCTTCCTGGCTGCATCACAGCGTGCATGAATGAAGCTTTGATGCCACCTGATATCCCAATTCTTAAAACTTTCATATCCTCTTTACAACAGTGCCGAAAAGAAGTTTGCGCATGCACGGCAAGAATGTGGAATCGGAAAAATAGAAATAACGCTAGATGCTGAGAACCTCCGACGAATGGTAAGGCAAAAGCCTCTTTGTAGCTTTTCCAGAGCTTCTATAGAACTTTGACTTTGCGGCCGCAGTCGTCACCACTTGATCAGCCTCCTGGACAGCCCATTATGAAGTTGGTCCTAATGCTAGCCTTTGCAAGCTTTAGCTTACGCTCGTCTCGCTCGCCAGCCGCCGCCAGGGGCTTCCTCTTTTGGCCCCGTCGGTATTATTCACCACCCCGCAATTTCCGACCGCTGCATTTTCCTAAACCCAGACTGCTCACTGCGTTGCTGGGAATCCAGGCTGTCACCTATGCCGCTAACCATATCTTTGGTAAATTGCTCTTAAACAACTTAGAGGAGACTGATAGGTCTGTGATTCTTTTGCACCTTGGGTTCTAACTTATAGATCATAATAATGTTGGTGTTTTTACAGGCTATGGTCACTTTTTGAGTCTTTAAGCATTCCTAAAATAGTACCGCAAGCTTTTCCACTACAATATCCCGTCCCTCGTTCCGTTGTCCACGGTTATGCCGTTGTTACCTCCACAGTTTCCTATTTTCACGCCGTTGATAGCCTCTTCTACTTACCCTTAGTCACTAGTAGGAGATCGAACGTTCAGCTTGTAGTGGCCAAGGTTGAGAAAAAAACAACCCCAGCGTTCGCAGCAATCATGGCAACACGTGCTCCGAACGAGAAAAGCAGGTCATAGCATACGCCCCTCCAAGGTAATGTCCAAGGAAAATGAGGAGAATGAAAATGAAAATGAGAGAAGCTCTCGATTACAGGAACAATAATGGAGGAAGCGTCGTTGCGGCTTCGAAGAAGAAGCAGATCGGTGGCAATCGGGGACTTAAATCATCGTGATGATCGTAAAGGTTGGTACAGTTCGCTTTCTTGAAGTCATGGGCCCTAGTGTGAACTCCTTTCATTGTTTTTTACTTGTGTAATCTGTTTTGACAGCTCGGCTATTTCTATCTGACCTTCCTTACTTGACTCTTTCATGTCCTTCCATTTGGCCATTACTTCCTTCGTTGTCTTAGTGTTCCAGTTTGGTCTCTCCATGTTTCGTCTCCCACATCTGCTGCTGATTCATTCAGTGCCCATATTAGGTTAGTATTTTTCTTGTCTACACTGACCTTGTTCTGCACGTTTAAATGCGTAAAGTTGTTTTGAGGAGTTTTGAATCTCCTGCGATCTGGCTCTGACTCACTGTACGCGGAGTTTCTTAGTTTTCATGAGTTTCCTTCTTTTTCCTTTGCGATTTACCCTTAGCCTGCATCTAAACATCCTATGTTCGGTGCTCCCAATCTTACTTAGCACCTCTACGTTTTTCGCAATGCCTAGACTGTCCCTTAAAATATTCAATTTGGATTTCTGTTGTACAATTTGGACTCTTCCATGGATAGTTCCTATTTTATATATGGTTTGTAGTACAGTGTGTTCATTAACATCACGTTATGTCTTGCGGCATTTCACACCCGTGTATCTCTTCGATTGTTGCGATTGCCTCTTCCTAAGTTTTTGTTGTACCATGACGACTTTCTTGTGTTCATTTCCTCTCTTTTCGTTTGTAGAAGAATGTGTTCATCAACCTCAGGTTATGTCTCTCTGCAAATCCTGCCAGTGTATCTTCTCAGCTTTCGCGATTGTCTCTTCCGTAGTTTGCCACTGGCCGTTATCCCATTTGCTTCATACCGACCTTTGCGTTAAAGAATCCTATCATCAACGTGAGCTGTGTTGTTGCCTTCTTCCTTCCTGATTCGACGTCCTCGTAGAAGATGCCAGCGTCTTGCTTCATCATCGTGGCTGGTTGTTGGCGCATAGGCTTGTAGTACCTTTATTCTGTATCTCTCGTTAGCTTGACCCCAACAGCCGAAACTCTTTCGGGAATGCTGAAAAAGTCCCCCACGTTTTCTGCTATTTGTCTGTGTAGTAAAAATTTCACTCCGTGTTCTCTTTTCTCTTGGGGTCCTTTGTAGCACAGAATATGCCCGCTAGTGAGGCCAAGGAAGCCTTCTCTGTCCTTGTAACTTCACCTAACTTTATCGTCACCATCATCACCATCGTGACCAGTCTATCTACACCCACTACGGGGCGAAGGCCTCTCCCATTAATCACCAACTACCGCAATGAGATAAATGGAGATAACCCTATAATGACCCACTTAAATCCAACTGCTCCTGTCGTAGCAGTACTAGTATAACCCGCGCGGGTTGTACTAGTTGTACTACTACAACTCTTACAACTTGTACTACTAGTACAACTAGTAGTACAAGGCTTGCTAGACAAGGTGCGTGCATTGAATATCGTCAGGGTCAAGTTTGAAAGGTGGCGTGACCGGGACCCAGATATTCTTAGCTATCTCTGCTGTATAGCTGTTCTGACCGCCGCCGTGAACAGGTGCTTTACATCAGCTGGGGACTGAGAGCCGAGGGTTAAATTTGTTTGCGCTATGGGTTGTCTGCCAACTACTACACCAAGACGGCCAGATTTTTTCCTGGCGAGGGGTTTTTCGTTATATCCCTAAGAGCCCTTCGCATGGCTGATGCTTCCTAGTGTAGCTTCTTAGGTATGCGGGGTGATAGTAACCTCTGGAGCAGGCAGCACTCCATACCTGCAAACGTTCGGCTAGGGAGCCAGTCGAAAACGAGCGGAAGACCAAGGCAAGTGTCCCGCTGACGACGTGGCCATGCACGCCTGCAGTGATATTGAGTCAGCGTTTGCCGATTTTTCTTCTTATGCCAGCGGTTATGAAGGAATCAGGTGACACGGTGGCTTACTGATGAGGGATCCACTGACGTCTGGCCGTTACAAAGGTAAACAACCGCTATGCTCAAGTGTACAGCAAAAAATGGATAGTTTGAAGCACACTCAGCCAAAAATTCCGCTGAGCTTCAAGACCGATTTTCACATTATCTAATTAGTTCAATGACTAACACATTCTCACCGATTTCTTAGGTGGGTATGCTCATTTTGAATTGGCACCACGATCATCACTAACGAGTACAGATGAGGCGATGATCTCCCGAAATGGTTACGCGTCATTACGCCAAAAAAGAACACAAGAATAATGAGAAAAAGCGAAAGACAAATCATTTAAAAGAGGAGAAGGAGCAGAACGAGACGAAGAGGGAGAAGGCCGAGTGAGGACGCATCCTCGACCATTTCTTCTTCTCCTGCCGACCGTTCTCATAAGACGAAAATACTTAGCACATGCAGCCGCTGTGCTTAACCCGCTGTCTACTTCACTGACTTCGTCAGTCGGGGTAAAAGAACAGGATTCTGCCGCCGGGATCTTTGCCGTGCGTTACACTCACTCATCTAGAATCAGGCCGTCGGCCGTGTTAGATATCCTTTGGCCCGGCTGGATTCCCCTGTCAAGTACATGTGCGCCTAGCTCACTGCTTCTTGAGTACCACGTTCTTTCTCAACATTTCAAGACATCACCCAACATTACCGCACATCAAGACAACATTTTTCCCCCTCCTCACCCGCAGCTTACTAAAACAGAAGTAATACTCCGGAGGCTTCAAACAAACCCATTTCTCACCCAACTTGGCTACATCGGATGTACCCCGCCCAATACCTGCCACGTGGAAATTCTGCCCTAACCCATGTACCCTCATACACATGATCTTGGGGTGCGCACACAACCATTCCCTCCCACCTTTACCCACTTCCCTTCCCCTCCCTGAGCTGTGGGAGAACCTGACGACCAGCGCCGGCTTGGATGCACAGCAACTCCTGGTGTCCAGGGCTGAGACAGCAAGGTCGTCCCATGGTCTCCTGGACCGAGGAGCCACTCCCACATCACCAGGCTCACAATAAAGTTTTAAGTGCGAATGCACTTCTTAAGCGAGCCTGAAGCGTCCGCCGCCGTCCGCATAGCAACAGCTGCGGGTGCGCGCGCTCCTCGTCTTCCTTGGCAACGGGGGGAGATGGGCGCGCGCTGCCTGGCCGCTGACATGCCACATACCCACGTGGGGGATTGGCCAGGAATCTCCTCGTCTGCCTTGGCAACGGGGGGAGATGGGCGCGCGCTGCCTGGCCGCTGACATGGCACATATCCACGTGGGGGATTGGCCAAGAATCGGGCGTGAGAAGGGCTAATGCACCCGCTAAAGGAGTACTGACACGAATTTCAAAGCTGAGATGCGCTCTAGCAATCAAGTACAACGACAACACAATAGGTGTCTGTGAATAAATGCATCTTTCTTTCTTTGTAGTTGTGTGTGTGTGTGATTTCTCTTTCGCGAACATTACCGAACCGGGCAAATTAAACTCGTGCATTCGCACTTTCACATTCTTCCCCTCGGGGAAATGCGGGAAATTTTTTTCTCCTCGTCCTCCTCTACGTGATTTACTACTTCCACTTTTCGTTCCATGGTTTTTATTTTTACCTTTTTTTATTTCTTTCTCGTTATTTTTATTCTCTTGGGAATCTACTGCCAATCCATTCTCATATTTATTTATTTTTCTTTCCCTTAAAAATTACATAATTTCTTTCGGTACGGCGCCCATTCCTGGCCAATCCCCTGAGTGGGTATGAGCCGTTTCCCTGGTAGCAGCACCACCACGCATCCACGAGCACGAGACAGAGCGTTCTGTGGAGGCGACTGCTTATGTATGAGCGTGACTCTGACGCCGAACACCGACCTGGTGAGAAAATGCCGCCTGAAGAACAGCATGCAGCCAAACGCCTACAAAGCAGCATGTCGAGCGAAGATGAGACTTTCTTCGGTGTTAAGACCTGCATCAACGATGAGGCCCTGCTGCGTCCTTTGGGAGAGACTCGGACACCCTCCGCCTGTCCCGGATTACTCCGGGTTATTCAGACGGTGGCCCTGGATGTTACCATGCAAGAACTACGCAGTAGCACTGGCCGTCAGCATCCCGAGGTGAAGCTGATTCGCAAGGTCTGATGGAGGAAAAGTACGACAACAGCCCTTCAGAAATGGTTCAAGCTATGGGAAATCGGCAGCAAGCTCTATTGCCAAGGAAGCAGGCACATTCCTTACTTTCATAGCGGAAGCAAAGAACTCCCCTCTTTCGATAGAGCCGGCTGCCCGTGTACCCACAGCCTCCAGCATCGAGAGTATATGACCTTACTAGAGCGGAAAAACGACAGACACACCACCTCTGCTCCGCGCCCCTGGTGTCTGCTTTCCGAAGGCCGCCTATTCTATTGGAACACTTCAATGAAGAAGAGAATAACTTGGCGAATGAATGGTTGGACCTGCGGCGCTGAACCAATGGAGCGTATGTCGCGCCTTTCGCGCAAAGAGTTTAAGCACGAACCCACGCCTTCTAGTTCATTTCCGTTGGAGATAAACATTGCTGGGGTCGTGAAGATCCTCTACAAGCCGTGAAGATCCCTCTACAATCCCTCTACAGCTTGGGTGCAGCTAGTAGACACAACAGCGCCTCTTTCACCGGCAGCCCTCGCTGCGTCTCACTCTGCTCAAAATCCGGTGTATCCTAACAAACTCCGATGTACTCCAAGTTTCCTACTTGGCCTGTTTTGGTACCTCTCATATAGGGGTTTTTGGACCTCGGCCGTTTCGGTGCATATCAACAAGGGGCTACGCCAAAGTTATAAAAGGTGACGGCAATTTAATAAATCTGTTCTTAGACTCACCATTCAACATCAGCGCACGTCTCTCGGTTGAGCCATTTGGGGCTGTCGCTGTTCGCGACACTAAATTTCTTTACCCAAAATTTTGTCAGGCCCTATGAACTTCAAACGTCCAGTGAAAGGTTAACGGTAAAACTAAAATGTCTTCTGCATGTATTTGGTTTTGGGTTTGGCTTTAGTATTGTTAAATCTGTCAAGGTGATGTATTGTATGCTTAAATGTGTCATCATCTTGTTTATGTATGTGCGTGTTGTCTACACGTATTATTTCATGTATCAGGCCATTTTTCTAAAACGAGGGTTCATATTAAGGGAGCGAGTATGTAGTATCAGGCTTCTCTAATCTGGGCGCTAAGGTGGTTTACCAGCAGGGGGCTTATAGGTTATAAACGTTTACCTAGATGCAGTGCAAGGAGATATGGGCTGGGCGTCGTTCGAATTAAATTTCGAGAAGCGCAGCGTAAAATATGTTTTGAGAGAAGAGAGAGCAATGAATCAACGTAGGTGGGCGGCTAAAGTTTTGAGGTACCTTTACATAAAAAGCGTGGACACGCAGGGGGTAATTAATACTAGAAGGCAAACGATGAAATAGGGAAATAACAGTTGAAGATCCAGGACAGCCAAGGTACCCAAAAAGGGGCAAGGCAGATAAAAACAAATTAATGGACAAAAATGGATTCTAGAACGCCGCTAGAGATGCAGAGGGCTGAGAAATGGGACATCAGAAAGGAAAATCTCTACGAAAATTCCGAGGGTAGTGCTTCGCTTTTTAGGCTAGAGCTGGTTGCTTGCGAACTGACAGCTTTGTGAGGAAGAATACACGAAATGATGGGGCATGGGTGATCTGCGGAAAAGGAACACAAAATATGCGGAACATGTGTGTTATAAAGCGAGGGTATCTATTCAAATCTTGAGGGCACTATTCCGGTTCCAGAAGCCCCAGGATTCAGGGTTAGCATAGACAGAGCTGACGTCCAGGCTCTCGAGGCGACGACAACGAGACTGGAATGCTGGTTGACGAAAGGCAGAGAGCGGAATATTGCCTGGTACAGCTACCACCTGTAACAGAAAAAGAAGTATTTAGAAGTATTTTGTGTCTAATACGTCTTTTACGCATAATACAATGGTAGGTTGTGCGAGTTTGTGATATATTTATGATAGAAAGCACTAAAAACGATTACACGCAGAAAAGAACACAGCACGGCCCGCTATTATCAACTGATTTTTTTTTTGAAAAGAACATACATTTATAATGTGAAAAAAGCCTAACTCATCAATGTTCTCTCACGAGTACATAGAAACAAAAAAATACAAAGAAAAACAGTCAAACATTCTAAAAATTAAAAACAACGCAGTATGCAACATGATCACTTCACGTGCGGTTCAAAAAATTCTAATTCTGCATTCTGCAGTCTCAGTGAAGGCTGGCTACGCGCACGGAGGCCTCCCGGCTGATATGATACGCTTCGATTATATCTCGTTGGGTTCTTCCCTTGTGTTTGTACATGACTGTCGTCATATCAAAGAGCTATGCCTGCACCCATCTTTTTCGCACTCCATACAATGCGCTGCAAGTGCGTGTGGTTGGCCTGCTGTTTGCTCATGTACTCGGATGTTGAGGCACCGACCGGTCTGCCCGATGTAGGCCTTCCCGCAAGCCAGCGGAAGACGATAGACAACCGAGTGTGCGCAAGGCAGATACTGCATCCCATGTTTCATCTTGCAGCCTGTGTCGTTGTCCTGCTCCGGTTTCTTAATCTTCTTTTCAACCGCGGAGCAAATCTGGCCAATCTTTTTTCTTTCGGCGGAAAACACGACGTGCATATCGGGAACAGACTCTTTGCCATGCGACAGCAAATGCCGATTAGAACTGCTACTTTCCTCTGCACTCTGACCTAGACGGAAATTCTGATCCGCTAGTTTAACGAGCGATTGCGTCGCAGGTTGCGAAACATCTGTCAGTAACCCCGCATTGCACTGCAGCTCTTAACCTGCCAATCACGCTGCCGCCCAAACGCATGACCTTCGTCAATCAAAGTGCACCCATCTTTTTCGCACGCAAAGTGCGTGTAAGCTCTGGCCTTCAAAGAGCTGTTTGCTCATGTACTCGGATGTTGAGGCACCGACCGGTCTGCCCGATGTAGGCCTTCCCGCAAGCCAGCGGAAGACGATAGACAACCGAGTGTGCGCAAGGCGATACTGCATCCCATGTTTCATCTTGCAGCCTGTGTCATTGTCCTGCTCCGGTTTCTTAATCTTCTTTTCAACCGCGGAGCAAATCTGGCCAATCTTTCTTTCGGTGGAAAACACGACGTGCATGCCGTATCGGGAACAGACTCTCTGCGACAGCAATGCCGATTAGGATTTTTGCTACTTTCCTCCTTTCCTCTGACCTAGACGGAACATTCTGATCCGCTAGTTTAACGGCCCGTCTGATTTTGTCGCAGGTTGCCGAAATAGCACTGTCAGGAAACCCCGCATTGTTTAGCCTCTTAACCTGCCAATCAAAACTGCCGCCCATGCAGTGAACGCATGACCTTTCAAGTGCTGCACGCAAACAAGCCCAAGCTATACCATTCTTTACCAGCCCGGAGTGCCCTTAGCGATAATCCAGGAGCGGCTTAGTTGTTCTTTGGGAGTACATCCAACATACGTGGTTTGCTTGAAATATAACCGCAAATCGAGAAACTGCAGCTGGCTTTCTTGTGGCTCTTCACGCGTGAAGGACAGCCCGAGCCCGTTTTTAGAAAACGCCTCGAGCACAACCTTAAGCGTCGGATCAAACGTGGCGGAGGAAACCAAAATCAAATAGTCGCCAACATACCTGTACACTTTGTGCATGATATCGTTCAATTCAACATCAAGCGTCCTGTCCACCTTTGCCAGGAAAATGATACTTTACACGGGTGCAACCTTGGAGCCAATGCAGACCCCTGATTTTTGAACGTACGTCTTGCCCTCCCAACCTACGTATGTGTATTTCAGGAAAAAACAAAAGAACCAAAAAAAAATCTCTACTGGAATCCCACATTTGGCAAGAAACTTGTTCTCATCATTGCCACAAATACACTCTTTCACGGAAGTCGTCACCTCAGAATGCGGCAACGAGTAATACAGACCCTCGATGTCAGTGCTAAAACCGGAGAGATCCTACTAGACCCCCCTCTCTTAAAAAACTGACAATAGTGAACGAGCTGGGAACAACGAAAGGGTCTTCCTTGGTTAGGGCGCTCAAATTCTTCTGCAAGTAAGTGGACAGGGCCCGTACTACGAACCTTTTTCTGGGGTTATAGTGCGAAAAGGAGCCTCTGGATTGTGCGTTTTTACTGTGAAAAGGCTACTAGCCTAAGGCCTTTTAACTGTTTAACTGCACTGCACAACTTGCCTAAATTCACCTGGTGGAGAAGCTCCAGTACCTGCTTGTTTGGTCTAGAAGGTTTGTTTTTATGGACAGCAGCGAAGGCCTTCTCCTGGAATATTCCCGTGGACATCACCATGAACGTCCCTTCGTTATCGTTTTTCGCACTTTTTGTACCTGTCTTGAGAGCAGCGCTACTATTTAAGAATAATGAAAACATAGGTATATTAGCTTCTTTGTAGTTTTTTTGGTACGATGCCGCGTCATCACGCCGCTACAAAGGGGATACCACTGTCAATCATTAAAAACCCTTTTTGAATTTTCCCCTTCCACGTGAGCGCACATCTCTCTGCTAAGCCATTCACGGCCGTCATCGTCGCGACACTACAGTGCCCCGTAGCAATATCAGTTGTTCTATCGCTCCAATACAGGTAATTTTTAACCCATCTAATTTTATTGTGGTGTTAATAGGGACGCTTTCCTTCCGCGAAAACGTCGTTAGGAGCATAGAGTTTCTTACAATATACAGTAGAGAGGAACCTGGCGCGAGCTTGTATGCGGCTCACATAAGGCGGTCTGTGTCGTCGTGGGCTGATACTACATCATGCGCTCGCCTATGTTTCATCATCGCCTTGGACTGAAACGTTTTAGTGACCGCAATTTTCAACAAAGTGCCACAAAACCTCCAAGAATAGTGTGCAATTATGTAAGTGGAAAATAAAACAGGTGGCTTTAAAACTACGGGAAAAGGAATTGAAGCGTATTTTTGCCGGAACATTTGTGCCTGCTATTTTGCTGGCCTATGTGGCAGTTAAGAATAACGTTAATCTTTGATGGGAAATTCATTAGAGATTCTTGTTTTATTACTTTTACCATTATTTCAAATAATAAGTCGTTTGAAGAGCTCGGAAAGTTTTTTGAGCGTGTCTATGAAAGCGTTGCCTTCGGGGTGAACCGGTGCAGCGACTGTCAGCTACAGTTTCACCAGAAAAAAGAAAAAGTCCCGTTAAACAGTCCTGACGATGACAAGATAGGACGGATTCCGGCACCCGTATCTTTCTTCTTGTCTTTGCTGAAGTACGTTTTGTTTCTTTTTTTTTGTCAGCTGCAACTTTGGCGGCGGCATATTACCCGCTCAGTCATACGTCCTTCGACTGCTGGATAGCCATCGTCAGGTGCGATCACGCACTGCCTGCTGTTTTACCGAAGATGGCTACCACAGAACAGGAAGGATTTCGGCTTCCTCGTCGCTCGTACACGTATTATTGCATAGTGAAGAAAGCAAATCCCCAAAACCGCTTAATAATCCGATTGTCATGCGAAGTCCAATCCCACAAGGAGGGCGGTGGGGTCTTCCCATAACCGCCACAATGAATTGAATTACCAGGCACAGTTTCCTGTGTAGTATACTTACTAAGAAACTGTATGGTTATAGTTGTGGGCAACTGAGAGGCGGTGTTTTGTGTAACAGCGATCGGCCACTGCTTCGATGAAAAAACAATTTCTCTTTACTTAACCCCCACACCATTTCTTTCGGGAGGAGGGGGCAACATCTTTAATTGCGATCTTATTGTGGAAAAACGAAACCGAAACTGAAAACCAAGAGCTTGGTTCGGCTAGATAGCGACACGCCACGGAAAGAATCCAAGCCAAAAGAGGAGAAGACGAGAAAGGACGAGAGAAAAAGGAGAGATGGCGCGAACGGAAGCCTAACAAGAGGCACGGTTATTGTAGCTCCTTACAACCGTTAATTAAATAAGTGTTTGTGTCTAAACGACGTCTGCTACCTTCAACGATTCCCACACATTGCTATATTATGTTGCGAGTACCGGCCCTGTAGGTAGCGTAGTCTATTCGGGAATGCCCTGGTCTTTCATGGGTGCTCGTGCCCTCTCTATGAGCATGTGCTGCGTCGAGAGGTCCGACCTGGACAGGCCGTACACCTACTTGGGCGGGGATTGAGTGTCATGGATGGGAATTGTTTGCATACCAGATGATACATGGTGCCGGGTAGGGGGCAAAGTTGCAGGTTGCTGTAACATTGTTTGTGGTGGATATGGTGTAGGAGGGTAGAATGGGGATAGAATTTGGGAAAGATGAGCGTGGGGTGGAGGGCACCATTTACGCTCGGATCTGAAGTGGGAGAGGAACTCCGCGTTGCCATTGATTGTGTTAATATTCGTCTACGCTTCTTGACTTTATTCAGAAATGGCCCGAACGGTGAGGGCTCGGGGTGGCGCGTGTGTCGGCTAATTTCCGTCGAGGATCTCGTGTGCAGAGGTCCCAACTATGTAGATGTCGGGAAGCTGCGGGATGTTTGTAGGGACCTTCAGGGCCAACGAGATGTTGTCGAGCTGGCAGTTTGGCCATGCGAGTTGGGAGTGCGTGATGACTGGGACGTATTCGCTGTCTGTTGTGGCTTCTAGGGTGATGGCAATTTCCTCAGCGGCATTTTAAATATGCTGCATATTGTGGCGGCTGTGAATGGAGTGTCCGTGGTGGTCCATCAGCGTGGCTTCTAGTGCGGCTTTGCGGCGATAGAGTGCGGCGTCTCTGAAGCGCGTCGTAAGGTTCGCTGCGTGCTTTGTGGCGTACTTTGTTTTAATGGGGTGCATATTTGGCGCTATAGGAGCTACAAAAATTTGTTGGCGGATGTTAAGGGGACGCGTAGTGTCTCGTCTTTGGGGGGACTGGATATACGAGGCGTGTAAAGGCTCTCGTCCGGTGGGTATCAACAATTTAGCTCCTTATTCAACTCAAGCCTTAAAAACTCCATCAAAACACTTTGAGCGCTGAAAGAAAAGGTACTTTAACATCGTGTTCCTTCGCACCAGTGTACAGGGGTGTCTAAGCCAGGAAGCAAAATTAAACAAAAAAGTTGACGGCGTCTCTGCTCACTTCGCTGCTAAAATCGTCGAAACACGCCGGTATACTGCCGCCCCTGCCTCGTAAATGCCCCCCTCCTCTTTCTCACCCACCCCTCAAGCCCTTCCCTTTTCGTCTCGCTATATTCCCACGATAAATACAGTGTAGGCTTTCTTAGGTAAATTTATGTTAACGCTTTTCCACTTGAAAGAACCCCCTTCGAGCGTAAAGGGTTCGCGAGCCCAAACCCACCCGACGAAGTAACGCCGATCCTGATGAGAACCAATCACCGGTTTTTTCCGGGAAAACCAAGACGGAAACAACAAAGAAGGCAAATAGGGAGGCACTATTATGAGAGTACAGCAAGCGTGCGCGTAAAGCGCGTAAAGAAAACATTGCGGGAGTTGAAGCACTGCTTGTCCAGAAAGTTCCGGCATGGTGCTGTGCACTCACTACGACGTCTTCAGTAACTTGTGCCGACGTCGGCTGAAGAGCGTCCGCCGCAGACGCGGTTTTCTCTGGTCGCTCTTGGCGATCACGCTGCTCTCTCGCGTGCTCCCCGGTGCGCGCTTCCCTGTCCGCTCATACCAGAGCCAATTTTTCGCTCCACCAGCTCCATTCGCGCATGTGCCCGCGCATGGGTTGGCACGTACTTCGCCCCCCTGTGTTCTCAGCACGTTCACCATGCACAGTCACCCGCACGCGCGGAACACAGGGCACGTAGTGTGTCACATGCCCACACACTGCACGCGCGCCGTCTACTGGAACCTTTCCTTACCGTTGGACTTCTTGACATTCCGCCGCGAGGTGTAGGATCGGGCGTGACGGCTTCTCGTATTTCTGGCTCCTAACAATGTTTTAGCTAGACGCGTATTTTTTTTGCTATCGGAAAAATCGAGCAGTCATTTACTTTTAAAAACAACACCGGAAATAGCGCTTAGGTGATATTTTTGCCCTCAAATAGGCCTAATGTGCTCTTTTTTTGAATACTGTTGAAGTAGAAGTTGCTTCCAGTTTTGGTGGTTTGGAAAAGTTTTGCCTAATTGGCGCCATTGCTGCACTCTAATTGCCACATGCAAGCACTGTTGCATCAGTAGCCTTGGTGTTTGCAGCAGTCATATCACTTCTTCTATGTCTGAGCGGTGGCTCGTGCCTACGAAAATGAAACCGCAATTGTCGCACGAGTCATTGACGTGGAGTAAACTTTGACTCAGAAAATAACTATTAAAAACTATAACAAAACCTACCATCAAATTATAAAGGCACCGCTGACAGAATACCGAACGAGCCATTGTAGTAGTAAAGCAAGACGAAAGCGAGTAGGAGTCACAAAGGGTAGGTGGTCACCAGAGTTGGTGGTCACAACATTTCGATGAAGCAAATCCCCCACCGGGTTCACGGCGCGATGCAAAATAAACACAAGGCGTGGGCTATTTCTCCTATTGAGATTATGCCGTTAAATTTATGGAGGCGCAAAGAAGCAACGTAATTAGTAATACGCCACGAACAGAATAAGGAAAAAGAATGCACCATTTTTTTCAACTCTTTCTACTTTTTTCACGATATCCACTCGTAGTGTACATCTCCAATCTTAGCAGGCAAAGGAACATCATTGGAACAGCATAAAAATGAATCCGCAGCACATGGAGTCCAATTACGCTTTATTTTGAAGAAGCCGAGCGCTGGTTTATACAAGCTGTGAGTTCGTCATGTGCAGGAAAAAATACAAAGAAAATGCCCGCACTCCTGAGGCGATGCCCACGGCGCATCACAGGGCTCGGAGGCAACAGCGAAAGGACCTCCGCTTATTCCCGCCGCAATTTCCTCTCCCACTTCTGATCTCACACGCCGCGAAGGCACCTACATCCTCCATGCAAAGGCTCTCTCCCTGCCTTTTTACCGAATTCTCCACTATATCATGACCCGATTCGGCACGCCCGACTCTCGGTGTATGGTGCCTATCCTTGCTTTAGCCTATTCACTGGACCTGTCCTCGCTCAAGGCAATCACCCCACTTCCTTCAACACCTTTTACCATCCCACATTTCATACTTAAGGGGAAGCTAGGCCACTCTTCCGCCTGATCTTAGCCCCCCCCCCCTTTCTTTTGGCCTCGCCTCGCCCGGCACATTGCCAACGTGCGGGGCCCTGACACCAGTGGAATACCTGCGTGTACGTATTGCAGGCCCATGAGACCCTTATTTGAGGCAGGGCAGCCCGGACATGGGCCGCTTTAAGTAAAGTTTGATCTCTCTCTCTCTCTCTCTCTCTCCTCTCTCTTCTCTGTGAGCACGTGCCTCGCGGTGACCACCGAGTCCCCGGCTCACGCAGTGGCTTTATGAAAAAGAAAACTCCAGCGCAGTCATCAAAGGCTGCATCGCATGCAAGAAAAAACTCCCGCCCTCATGCTAAAACTGAAAAGACACCCTGCGCACGAGTGGTCGCCGCGGCCGCCGCATCCTCCAGAAGCAATTTGGAAAAGTTGGAGACAGGCCTACGAGTCTACCAGCCCTTCCCGAGGCCACTCGCAGATCCCGCCACCGCTGCTTCAAGTCGATGACGAAAAGCTGGTGGAAGTCTACAGCCACCACTTGCCGCACAGAAGACGACGACCTCTTTGATGCATATGATGACGGTTACTACCACCGCGACTGTGCAAACAAACAACGATATTGAAACTTAACTCTGTGTCCTGCAATGCTTACCTGCAACAGCTTCTCCATTGTGTAAGTGTAAGCTTCCGCCGAAAAGCAACATAACACAGCATTCGCCGTTGTTGTAACGAAAGGGACAGGTGAACCACCAGTGCATGCAATAACCATCCGCACGAAAAACCCAGCAGAGGCAAAAGAGGCAGCAATAGCTGATGATGATGATGATGCTTAGTGGCTTCCTCTTTGTAACGTGGTGGCGTCGCACAGCGGGCTTAGTCGCAACGCCACTGTACAATCACCTCGCAAAAATACAAACAAAATAAATTAAAAGAAACGTCAAAATAAAAAGAAAATACTTTTACGAAATTTTTGTGCCAGTCTGTCTTCTTTGTTCGCATGTCTTCCCAGATTGTTCTCTGCTCTTTTCTCACCAATATTCTAACCTTCTTTTACTAACTTCTACTGCTGTCCAATTCACTTTTCCGCTAACCTTAAAGCCAAGGGCTTGCGGAAACTGGATGGCTCCATCACTGAGGACTGGAGGGATACTTTTGCACTCCGTTACAGTAGGTCACATGGTTTCTGACTCATTTCCGCAGCCTGCGCATAGTTCTTCCTGTACCGGCTCGCGGAGAAGCGTCTTTGTCCGCAAGCAACCCGCCCGGGCTTCAAAAAGCAATGCACTCCCTTTGGTATTATCGCATAATATTTCTCTTGTGATCTCCTGCTTCCCGATCCTGTAGATATCTAAGGACTTCTTCGCATCCATCCTCTTTTTCCTGGTCGTTCTCTCTGTTTCTTTCACTTCATTTTTTATTGCCTTGGTGTTTCCCTGCACTTCTAGTTTTCATATACTTTGTCCTGAGCCTTCTGGTCTTTTCCTCCATGTGTGTCCACGCTTTTCAGGTAAAGATACCGTAAAACTTTGGTCACCCATGTCTGATCATCCATATTTCTAAGTCGTTCTTCAAAACATATTTTGCTCCATGCTTCTCTCACTTCAAAGGATCCCCATCTCATGTCTCCCTGTTCTGCCTCATTTGTTGTTTTACTCTGTGCTCCTAATGCCAATCGACCTACGGCCTTTGATTTTCTTCTAGCCCTGATTGAATCTCTGATTTGACACACACTCTACTGCGTTTGAAAAGGTGAGTGCTGGTACCGTTACACCCTTCCAGATTCCTCTCACTACTATATCTGTTATATCCCCGCAGTGCTTTGTGCTTCATGATAAAGGCTTTCTTTTGCCTTGCATTCTTAAATGCTCCTCATGAGTTTTTAGATACCCTGACCTTCGTTTAACCATATGCCCAGATATTTGTATTCCGTTACCCACGGTATTGCCGCTTTTTGAACGAATACCGATTCGTTACGGCGTTGTCATTAAAAACTACAACTCCCGACTTTGCTGTGCTAAACTCTAACCCCAGTTCAGTGGCCTTCTTCCCCGCAGATATCTGTGAGCTGTTGCAGACACTGTTTGCTATCTGCTAGTAGTACTATGTCATCTGCATATATCAGTCCCGGATATGTTGTTCCACTTCCTTTCCTTTGCGGCTATAACACAGATGAAACCTATCGTAATGCCTTCAAGCCTTCTTTCTAGTCTAGCCATGTGCAGCATGAACAGCAATGGCGACAGAGGACAACCCTGCTTTAAACCTCTATTTGTGACTACCGGTTCGTGCACTTTGGTCCTCCCAGGTAATTTGCACCTCGCTCTCATTGTAAATTCCCTGCAACAGCTGTATAAAGTCCTGGCCTAATCCTCCCGCTCAAGTATGCTCCATAGAAGTTCCTCTATCTACGTTGTCGTAGACTCCCCTTATATCGAGAAATGCTATCCATAGTGGTCGCTCCTGAGCCAATGACACCTCTATGCATTGGGTTGGGACAAATAAATTGTCCTCTAAGCGTATGTCTCCTCTGAAACCATTTTGTAGTACTCCCAGCATGCGGTTGCCCTCTATCCACGCCTGTAGTTCCGCTTTTATGGCTTGCATTGCCAGCCTGTATGCCACTGAGGTAACTGTAATAGGCCTGTACGAATTGGCATGAGCCCTGTCTCCTTACTCCTTTACCTTATATACAGCCTGTGTGCCACTGAGGTAACTGTAATAGGCCTGTACGAATTGGCATGAGACCTGTCTCCTTTACATTTATATATCATCTTCATCCTGCTCTTACGCCAATTGTACGGTACTTGCTTAGTTTTTATCACTTTTTCGATTACTCGAATCAGTTGCGCCTTGCTTTTTGGACCCGGTAGGTTGACCAGCCGCATAGAAATCTCATCCGTCCCTGTTGCCGTACTAGCTCAAACATTTTCTTCGGCTTTTTTCCAGGTTAGATTCTCCACCTTTACCTCTCTATCTGTACGCACTTCGCTTGCCCCACTCCCTGAATGCTGTAGCCCTCGGTCCGTTCTTCTGAACTTCTCTTGTATCATTGAGCGTATGTGAAATACCGCTTCTCCCCCTTTTAGTACCTGGCCTTCGCCGATTAAAAGCTGTAGCAGTGACCCAGTGCCCCACGCCCCCCAAAACTATCTCTGATTCAAAAACCGCTATTCAAAATTTTTCCCAGGGCAACATTTTCTCCCTTGCACTCGAAATCCTTCAGAAAAATCAAAATCCCCCCTTACCACAGTAGACATACTTTGGACACCGGCCTACGCGGGACAGGAAGGGAACGAAACCGCACACTCTCAGGCTCGAGATCTTACCCTACGAGCTAGAGTGGCGCCCGACCCACCCCATGGGGCAAGGTCATCAAGAGACAGTCTCTTTAGCTATACCGATATTACGAAGCATTACCGCCTCTGCCACCTAAACCTAGCACCCCGCATTAGGGACTCACAATAACCCAAGAGCAAGACCGCAGACTTACAAACCAACACATACCCACACCCAAACCACGTGCACCTAATCCACCCGGCACAAGTCCCATCCCCGAACTCCACCTTCTGTACAGCCCCAGCCACCCTACCCCACATTCTGTGGGCCTGCCCCAAAAATCCCTATCCCCGAAAACCACAGCTGAGTAGTGGAGAGAAGCACTGGAATCCCACGACAGGGAGGTACAGAACTCCCTGATCGCAAGGGCCGCCTCGGTCGTCGTTGGGCTGAAAACAACGACCACCAACTTCTCACGCTAAAGACAAGCTCAGCGTAATATAGGTTTTTTTCTCTCTCTCTCCCTAACATTTTGTTAGAAAAACTATTGTTGGAGTGGAGGGCGAAATAAGTTAACAACTTGGTCATGTCACGATATATATCGAAAAAAACTCACAGTCAACCTTACCAATACCACTTTTCTAGTACAGTATTTCACAGATTGATTGATTGTAGGGTTAACGCGCCGACGCAACGCAGACGATGAGGCGCGCCGTAGTGGAGGGCTCCGGATTAATTTTGACCACCTGGGATCTTCTCGTGCGCCGAAATCTCGTACACACGGGCGTTTTTGCTTTTCGCCTCCATCAGAAAAGCGGCCGCCGCGGCCGGGAATCGAACCCGCGACCTCGTGCTCAGCAGCGGAACGCCTTAGCCACTGAGCCACCGCGGCGGGTACAGTATTTCACAGAGAAGGAGACAAATTGCGAATGCCAATTTATATTTTTAAACAATGTCCGATGTAAAATGTGTGCCACTGCAAATATTCAAACGTTCTCTTTCAGTCGGTAATGAATTGGATGGATTAAATTAGAGACATAATTTTTCATGATGTACCACCGCTAAATACAGCAAAAAAAGACAAAGGACGGGACAAAAAGCGCCATAAAAAGTCGTTTTTTGCTGTCCTTAATGGTGTTTTACGTTTAGTACCAAGTAGCCCGTACACGTACGCGGTTAAATAATGCGTGCAATCAGCCTATGGTTGCAATGTGCGGTACATGTGCGGACCAGTTCGTATGCAATCGCGCCGGGTTCTGTCACAATTATTCCCGCAAGTATTTTGACCTGCAACTTTTAGGAATGCTTTAATTCGCGCTTATTCAGAGTCGTATTAATTGTTCAGTGCCTTGGTGCCGTATTTATCAAACGTATGTACAACCTGTGGTCTCTCTCCTAAAAAAGTTCTGCTTCGAATAGTTACTACACTAAACATACTGACCGAGGCAAACCCCTACTTCAATTGCTTCATGTGCTTCCTAGAGGGAAGCGCATAATACCTAAAGTAGCTCCGGCACTTCGCAATAAATTTTAGTATCCCATGGCCTACAACAGTATTTATTAACAGCGGTGCTGCTGTGCGTCGAGCCTTTTCGTCAGTCTGCTGAATGTCGTGCGACACGCAGGTGTAAGACAGGTTCCCAGACCCACGGGTGGCCACGCAGAACCAGGTTGCCGTCCTCACCGATAGAGGACCCAGTGACCTCGAAAGGGTTGCTATCTCTCTTTTGTACAAGGAGAGACGAAGGGAAGGGAGGCTTCCGCCGCTGACATTTTGCTGCCGATTCCTTTGTACGAACCGTAGAATTTGCGCGGCAAAGACGCGCCCCTTCACGGGCGAGCGCCCGCTAACTTTCGAGCTGAACCAAGAACCACAGATCTGCTGTTTCAGCAGATTTTACACAGGGTGGTTATAGGTGTAATTTTTTAGCGGCACCAGCCACTAAGCCAGCTACTAAAAACTGTGTTACTGACCCCAATGACAGTGTTTATAGGTGGATACAGAAGGTGTCCCACTGTGCAGCAGTATACAACCAAGCCCACATAAGACAGAAAGTTACCAAATGTTACCTCTGTTGCCACAAGTCAGGATTATATTTATCAACAATGCTTTTTTTTTATCAAGACTGCCTTTAAACACGTGCTTAAGACGCCTCGAGCAATGAGTATGCCGTTATTCCTGCGAATATTTTGTTATAGAACCACGAATGAGCTCTCAGTTTTATCGGTCTAAGCATACTGTGTGCGTTCTGCGGCATTTTGTTCCCAATTGTGAAATACTACGTGGGCCACTTATTGAGAATAACGGAACCGTATCCAGGTCATGTAGATAGCATGCAGAAATGAGACGAGAGAGATATAAACTTTATTTTCATACACGTGTCCAAAGGACTGCTCCGCCTCTTGGTCAGGTTACAGGGACTATAAGAGACTGATAAAAATTCATAGTATATGCAATGTTTGTATTATGATCGATTGTCTTTTTTTTTCAGGCAGCGCAGGTCTCTAAGGCCTAACTGAATCCGAAGTTCTTTGGCCAGTGAATCAATATCAGGCCTTTTTCCGGCAAAAGGGTGAGGCCCGTGTCCAAACGTGGGCCTTTAGTCGTGTGCGGCCATACTCCGGTGGCTATTTAACGACTAGTCTCTGTCGGCCATTCTATCGGCTTATGTTCATACAGCCAGCTTATGTTCATACGGCCTATGTTCATACGGCCATATGTTCATATGGCGCTGGCCATTCTATAGCCACCCGTGCGTGGCTGGCCCACGGCCACGGAGTTCAGCCGAGATACGGTGTTCGCTATCCAGTTGGACTACAGCTACTGAAACGCGGCTAACAAAAGCCACCGAAGTTCGGCAATGCTATGGGGACTGAGCTTCAGCCATTCTCACTCACACCCACTGAGCTTCACACTCTCACTCACACTCACTCTCACACTCAACTCACACTCTGACTCTCACTCTCCCTGACACTCACTCACACTCTCACTCACACTCTCACTCACACTCACACTCTCACTCACACTCGACACTCACACTCATACTCATACTCTCACTCTTCAACTCTCACTCACACTCACACTCACCCTCTCAACTCACACTCACACTCTCACTCAACTCACACTCTCACTCAACTCACACTCAACTCACACTCTCACTCTCACTCTCACTCACACTCTTACTCTCACTCACACTCACTCTCACTCACACTCACTAACGCTCACACTCTCACTCTAACTCACGCTCATACTGTCACACTCACACTCACACTCTCACTCTCACTCACACTCTCACACACTCTCAAACTCTCACTCTCATTCAACTCACACTCAAACGCACACTCACACTCTCACTCACACTCTCACTCAACTCACACCTCAACTCACACTCACACTCTCACTCACACTCCACACTCACACTCTCACTCACACTCACACTCACACTCTCACTCTCACTTACACTCACACTCCACTCTCACACTCTCACTCTCACTCTCACTCTCACTATCACACTCTCACTCTCACTTACACTATCACTATCACTCTCACTCTCACACTCTCACTCTCACTCTCACTGTCGCTCACACTCACACTCTCAGTCACCACACACACTCTCACGCGCACTCACTCACACTCTCACTCAAGCACACTCACGCACTCGCACTCTCACTCTCACTCGCACTCAAACGGACACTCACACGCTCACACACTCTCCCTCACACTCACACTCACTCACCCAACTCAAACTCACACTCACACTCACCACTCTCACTCACACTCACACTCGCACTCTTACTCTCACTCGACACCCTCACTCTAGCCCTCACACTCTCACTCAAAACTTACACTCACTCTTACTCTCACTCACTTACACTCGCACTCTCAGTCACACTCACACTCTCTCTCTCACTCTCTCTCCACTCACTCTCTCTCTCACTCTCACAATCTCACTCGCACACTCACATCTCTATCTCACTCTCACTCACTCTCACACTCTCTGACTCTCACTCTCTCACTCACTCTTTCTAACTCACTCTCTCTCACTCTCTCTCGCTCACTCTCTCTCTCTCACACACACTCTCTCACTCACTCACTCTCTCAAACACACACACACACACACTCACACACACGTCATGCTGGAAGTTTACAGCTGGGTGTCGGTGGCGGTTATTGCTTACAACGACAGCGTGGTGGTTTTCCCAGCTACGAGAGCTCATCCCACCTAGCAAATGCTAATAAAAACTAATACAAGTGCCTCAGCAAACAAAGAGGGACTTTTTTGTTTGTCCCACGTGATTTCCCTCCTCGAGACCCGCAATTTGATACCCCACATTCTTTAGCGCCACACCTCTCTGCATTTTTACTCAATCTGAGACGATCTATGACTCCCATGTACACGGTTCGCCATTTTCGATATTTTTCTTATTTCTTTTTATATTTTCTAACATTTAGTTTTATCAATTCTCTACATTTACGCTTTATAATGACTACAGGTTGAACTTCCGTGATATCTGCATTTTTGTGTATATGCAGGGCGTTACGAGATCATGGCGGGAAGGGGGAGGGGTGTACTCGGCAAACAATGCTACGCAATAAAACAGCAAATGTATATCCATGAACGCATCGCGCTTCAGAGATTTCGCGGGGACAGTTCGCTTTGACACAAGGCGTTTTTTCAGGATGCAGAGCAAGAATGCACGGAACCGTAAGCCTAAACAGCTTCGACATAAATGAACGGAGCAGTGAGCGCACGTCCCCTCGCCCAATCTTGGCTCGTTTCGACCTGGGGACCCAGCACACCATCGAGCCTGGACCGCCTCTGTCATGAACACGAACACGGAGCCTACATCAAGAGTTTGGTATCCAATATATACGTACAATTGCTTCCAACCAGCGCTGCTCTTCATGGGCAGCAGGTATAGCTGTATTAAGTCTGCAACGAAAATTGTTTCTGACCTCACAGGAGCTACGGTGTCATGTCGTGGCGAATGCAATAGTTTGAGCTCACGAATTTGCACCCGTAATATTTTTACCACGCGTGAATTTGAAAACACTGACTGCTAATGAAATCAGAGTCCATCTGACCCCGAGTAAATTCCTAGCATGAGAGAGTTGTGAGGCCAGTTGAGTTCTGAATTAATTTGAGTTCTCAGCCCATTTTGAGTTCTGAGTTCATTTTGAGCTTTGAGTACATTTTGAGTTTGAGTCCATTTTGAGTTTGAGTCCATTTTGAGTTCTGAGTACATTTTGAGTTCGAGTCCATTTTGAGTTTGAGTCCATTTTGAGTTTGAGTCCATTTTGAGTTCTGAGTACAATTTGAGTTTGAGTCCATTTTGAGTTTTGAGTACATTTTGAGTTTGAGTCCATTTTGAGTTCTGAGTACATTTTGAGTTTGAGCCCATTTTGAGTTCTGAGTACATTTTGAGTTTTAGTCCATTTGATTTTGAGTCCATATTGAGTTGAGTACATTTTGAGTTTGAGTACATTTGAGTTTGATTACATTTTGAGTTTGAGTACATTTGAGTTTGAGTACATTTTGAGTTTTGAGTACATTTTGAGTTCTGAGTACATTTTGAGTTTTGAGTCCGAGTGAGTTCTGAGTTTTGCGCTCAATGTGAGTTTGAGTTTGAGTGAGCGCAGGTGTGCTGCTCAGCATTGAGTCTGAGTTTGAGTGAGTGGTGATTCGAAAAACAAAATTGTGAGTGAGTTTGAGTGAGCCGCGCCAACTTTGCCGAGGCATGCCACTAGGTAACTCAGCCGCACTGTGCAGCCGAACGAAGCCCACCGCTTTTCGGTCCAGGGACCCCACACCGAAGTTAGCCCGCACGACACCGCCCGCCGTTTAGCCTTCGCTGCAGCCCGGCTTATTGATTAGCCTCAGGGAATAGAAAAACTAATTAATAAAATACTGCTTGCAATTTGTAGTCCCTATCGAGGCTGTGCATGCTGTGTTATCGGTTCAGAACATGTGCATTTCTTCGCTATAGCTGGAATAAATGTATTTTCCAGGTCCCGATTTATTATGTGCGGCCCAGCTGTAAAAAATAGTGGGAAGGTAGGGCGGTAAAATTTGTGCGTTGAATTTCACACAGGTTCGAGTGCAGCTTTTAACCAATTTCTTTCAGAACAATCTTCCTTCACTTGCTTGCTCGGACGAAACCAAGCATATTTAAAAAACCTCCGTCGCATGCCCCCGCGCGAGGGACACGAGTAAATCAGAGCATTGGGGGTGGTCACGTGGCGTAGGTTGTGGTAGCTGGCGGTGGTAGTTGTAGTTGTTGTTGTCGCAGGGGTTGGGTAGTTGGGTTGCGAGACGAAAAAGAGAGAGAGAGAGAGAGAGAGAGACGAGAGAGAGAGAGAGAGAGACGAGAGACGTAAGTACGTAACGTGTTATTTATTGCCATCGTTTGCACCCCACCCTCTCTGCGGGGCAATCGGTTGGATCTTTATTATTATTCTTTTCTTTCTTTTCTTTAAGCAGAACAGAGCGCAGGAGTAGAATGGAGTGAGCCGCGCCGATACCCGCTTTATATTCGTAGCGCGCGCAGTAGAGGGAGAGGAGGTAGCACCTGCTGCTACAACGCCTCTTCAGCGCCGGAGCACGCGCATTCGCGCCCGCACCTGTTGTTGAGAGCGAGGAGGAGCGGGGGAGGGGCGCACGTGCTGGCTGGCTGCGGACGCCGATGGCCAACGGACGGGTGACATTGTGAGTTAAAGAAATGCTCTGCATTTAAAAATTGCATAGCCAGTTTAGTTGCATATAAAAACGGCAGGCATGTCTTTATGCAAGCGTTCTGGCACTCTACACAACACTCAGACACATTCTGTATGATTTACTTCACCCAAAAAGTATGCCCAGTTTTAGACCGTGTTTCCAGAAAGATAAACTTTATACTCGATCACATTTTCTAGTGAGCTATCACAGGGCCGATTCTAGGAGAGATCGAAACAGTGCCGTCATGTTCAATTGGTGCTTGAGTCCTTTTCATAAGTTCTCTGAGCAGCAGTTAATACCCCAAAATAACTTAATTTTCCCCTAATGTCGTACTTCGTTACAAATGTTACAAGTGCTGCTAATGACACCCTGCTTTTGTTGGCTGCAGTGCTATCCAACTTTGTGTTCACGCGAGGAAAGGCGTACCGTAGTATGCACACCGCAAACTTTGCATTCTACAACGAATAAAAATAGTGATTATTTCACCTCTCGAGTTCGAATTCATAAGCATCTCAACTTCTCCCGTGGGATCTGGAGGCTTGGCCCATATTTACACACGCACCTCCAGCTTTGGATTACAACATGGCATTTCGCGCACGTTATTTTTTCACTTTCGGCAGCGGAAGTGAATGTGTGTTACTCCTTTTATCGTAATCGCAATTTACACGCAAGGAAAACAATTTTTTTACATCCGGCTATTATCATGTGCTAGAAGCATGCTCTAAAGATGGCACTTTCCCCAGGTTTTGGCCACAAGTGTGGCTGAGCTCACCTTCAAACACCGCAAATAAACTAACATCATGGCTTTGTCATTTACAAGGGTCTGTTGTTATCGCAAACTCGGAATATTTATGTGAAAATTTTGGACTTATTTATAAACAGGTAAACATAGAAGCAGAATAAACACAGAGCAGGGCACAAAGTTGAGTCTGCGAATACACAATTTTAGCCTACGTTTAGTATGAAAAAAATAATGCAGCAATGATTCTCGAAGTGTAATTGCTAGAAGAAATGCCAGAGACTACGCTTTCGCGCGACCTGGCCTTTCTTTGCTGGGTAGTCCTTGGCGTTGCATCGGTTGGCCTCTTGCGTGGTAGCTGCTTGCTCGACTCACTTGTTGGCTAGTTGTTTTCGGTGAACCATGCCCCGTCTAGGGTCGGACATCTCTGTCGAGTCGGTGTTCTCTTCTTCTAGAATGCTATCGATGTCTTCAGGGTGCGAATAGCCTCGAGCTGATGCATCGACGAGACCGGCGGGCGAGGCGTACTGGCGATATGCTGGCGAAGCTTAGCTCACCCGTCGGCGTGCACAGTCTTTTGGTGGTGATAAACGGTCTTTCGATAGCCCAAAAGGTAAACAAAAAGTAATGTAAAGGTAAACTTCCAAGCACCATTTGCCAGAAGTGCATGTGTTTTTAGGGCCCAGACGATTGAAATGATTTTATTTCCATTAAAGTGCAAGTTACGGAGGTGGGGCTAGATAAGCTGCTATAGCGCAGCTGTTTTCCCGCTTTCCATGCCACAATTTTTTCTATTTTGTGCAAACCAGGGTGTATAGTTGTGGTGAAATAAACTCCAAACTTCAACTTCAACTTCAACTTCATATTTAGGAAGAAAAAAAAGGTTGCGGGGTAGGCAAACTTGACTAGCCCTAAAATCAATTTTGACAGGCAGCAGCAGAGCAAAAGCACGAATTACAAATGAAAAAAAGAAAGCGGAGAGGAATAAAAAAGAAAAAGAGAAGAAAACGAAGTACAACTTACAAAAAACAACAACTACAGCTTACAATCGCAATATTGTCGCAAGTATAAATACAGTGGATTACAAGGCATAATACAACAAAAAAAAATTCCCCCGCATTTCCCCGGGGGGAGAAATGTGAAAGTGCGAATGCACGGTTGTCGGCCCGCTTGCGGCGCTTGCGCTCGGCCCCCGCAGCCCACCGCCTCGCCGCTTCCCTTCCTCTCTTCCATCGGGTTTGTGGTATCACGTGTACACCACGCAGTTATCAAGCCGCTATACGCCGCTGAGTCGCCAACGCACGCCGCTGACGACGTAGTTTGAATGCGTTAAAGATATAAGGCGCGTCTAACACTGATATCACCCTCGCGTCCGTGGCTTGGTCGTTAGAGCGTCGCGCTGCGCCGCAAAGTCCTCGGATCGAAACCTGGCGCCGGATGCTGTTTCTTTTTCAAAATAGAGGAGCACTGCGGACGCCAACACCGCCGACGCCGGCGGTGGATGGTTTGGGGTCGCTTATAAAGTGCATTCGCACTTAAAACACAGAAACATTCACAATGTTATTTTTCACAAGAAGGAAAAGTCTCTATACAATTTTGTTGAGGAAGATAGGCTGATATTAAGGCATTCAGAAGCAAGACTGTTAAGTAGCCGCGGTAAGCAGGAACGTAACAGCTGGAGGACATATTTGATTCTAGGCTGCGGGACACTTAAGTACTCATGTGTACGAGTGCAGTAGTGCACAATCTTTGGCTTGAAGTTCGCCAATAAACTAACAAAATGACTCCCAGATCTTTGTTCTTTTCGATAACTAGTTGTCAGCGTGTAATTTAGCAGGTTATGACAAAGAGCTGACTCATTAAGAAAAATGGTTAAGTATGAGCATTGAACGGTAGCCTAAAATGAGCGCGAAATATAGATTCGGTTGATATGGGTGACCCCACACCAGAATACAGTAGTTAAGGTGGCTAGCGAAGACAGCAGTGTAAACTAGCAGCTTTATACGATACGATATATGAGACTGAGCATAAATAATACCAACGATTCTGGAAAGTTTACTTACAAGGAAGTCAACATGATTAGACCAAGACATGTGTTTATCAAATAATATGCCTAGTGTTTTCATTGAATTTAAAAGTTCCATTGTTTGGCAACCAATTTAATATCACTTTGCAAAATACATTTCTTGTTTATGGGATGAAAGAGTATAGCCTTTATTTTTTGGCGTTAATTGTTACACCGTTTCCCTCGGACCACTTCTGCAATTTTCAAAGTGCAGTATTAGCCAGGGACACTGATTTGTCAGCGTTTTCAGAAGAAAAAAGTAGAGCGGTATCATCAGCGTAAATAACGACATTTGTATTTGAGTCAATATCAACGAGGTCGTTCACATATATGCAAAAAAGGAGGGGACTAACACGCTACCCTGAGGAACACCAGCTACTATTCTACGGGTTCTTCTTCTTCGTGGTTCTTTCGCTCTTCTCCTGAACACTGCTCACCGAAAGAAAAACGGATAACCTGGGACCTCACGTCGGCTGGTCTGCTTGTGAAGACGCGTTGCCAAATACTCTGCGCCCGGTCGCTTGCCGTGACTCGTCTGACGACCGCTCACCGAATGAAACATTAACGCTCCGGGGCTGTAAGCCGGCGGGTCTGCGTTACAAAACCGGTTGCCCAAAGAACACGAATATTCTGCGGCCGGACGCTTGCCATTCTCTCGCTGAACACCGCTAACCGTAGCAAACGCGAATGTATGGGGGCCGCCGCACTTCGGCCGGTCTCTTTCCGAACATCAAATGCCACAAGAAAAAGAATATTGTGTCCGGACGCTTGACGTGCTTAAAAACTACGAGGAGATTAACGCACATAGCTCAAGTCAGTCAGCCCAGGTAATTTACTTCCCTCTTTGAGTTTGTGCGCAGTCACTGTGCTTTGTTGTTTGGAAGTTCGCTTGATGCGATAACGTCTTCATCATCATCGTCATAAGTCTCTCTTTTTCAACTGAGAGCGAAGGCCCCATGTGCTGACTTCACAACCACCGCTGTCTCGCAGTACTGCTAGAGTATCGCTTTTCGAACGGCATTTCCCGTGACCGTCATGGTGCATACTTGGGGTATGGTCAGCGCTGTCTTGTGCCTTCTATTCCTCGGCCTGTTCCTCGGTTTTAACTCAGTTTTTAGAGAGACGAATATCTGCCAACTTTTTCAGTCAGCAGCTCTTGTCATGGTCGGTCGGCACGTGCCCACCTGGCCTCATACAACTTTTGGCAGAGTCGTTGGCAGTGACCTAGGCGGCGACATACGGAAACTAAATTTGAAAGTTTCGTAATTACAGGCTATTGATATGGAAAAATTTTGAATTAGGACAGGTAAATTTCAACCGTATTTCAATTATTCCATGAAGAGTCCAGTAGCTGGTTTAAAGCATCTTTTTAGACAGTGAAGATTCGCCATTTCCCTGGCTGCTACGTGTCCTTCAGCAAGGAACATCGCCGTCATCTTCACCATGTTGCGACATCGCGGCCACTTTCCCCGATTATGCTAACGAGTTTTCTTTAAGTGCGAATGCACTTCTTAAGCGAGCCTGAATCGTCCGCCGCCGTCGTCCGCATACCAACAGCTGCGGGTAGCGCGCGCTCCTCGTCTTCCCTAGCAACGGGGGGAGATGGGCGCGCGCTACTCTCCTCCTCCTCTCTCCGCTCAGTGACTGCGGGTGTTGGGCGCCTCCTCTCCACTTTCGGGCGGGAGAGCTCTCGCTCGCGTAGCGGGCGCTCGTGTAGCCCTCTCCGTAACGGCGGGCGCTACTCTCCTCCTCCTCTCTCCGCTCAGTGACTGCGGGTGTTGGGCGCCTCCTCTCCACTCCAAGATCACGATATCCACCGTAATCGCGCAATCAACAACCGTGCATTCGCACTTACACACTCTCCCCCTCGGGGAAGTGCGAGGGAATTTTTTTTTATTTGCGATAGTATGCCCGTTGGCAAAAATACTATGCTACAAGAATACGTTAACTCCCGTTTCGCGAACAAACGCAAGGAGGGATCTGTGATTGGGGTCCCCATATCCACCGATGGAGGTCAGGTGGTCTGCCAGGGTGGAGGCCTGTGCCTCGATGTGTCGTGTTCTGGCCGCTTGCAATGAAGGGCACGTACACAGCAAATGTTCTGTGTCGGCATCTTCGGCAGGAGCAGTGCAAAAGGGGCAGTTCTGGTCGAACGGGTCATGGTAGCGTGGTGGCCACTCCCGGGTAACAGCGGGAGACCTCCTCCCAGCGAGCGAGTCGGCTAGGCAGGTCCGTTCCACACGGTGGAATTAGAACTCGTGTGGCGCGATGAACGTCTTCTTTCCTTTGTAAAACTGTCCTGGGGTATCTAATGTCCGTAAAGGCAATGGTCGTGGAACAAATGCAGTGTGGCAGGCACTATCCGCCGCAATGTGAGCGGGAAGCGTATTTCGCCGGACCCACGAGAGCCGCAGAGGGCAGGGGTACGTATCCAGTATGTCATGAATATTTCTCGAGATAACCGAGTTGTTATTCACTCGACGTAAATCATGTATGGCCGCCGTCGAGTCTGTATAAATTTGTAAAGTAGTACCTCCAGGGGCTTGATGAAGAGCAGGAGTTAGTGCTTGCAAGCCGTCCCGGATGGCCGTAAGCTCAGCCAGTATAGACGGCAGGGTGCGGCGTGTTTCGTAGAAGCACGTTTGACAGGCCTCTGGGTGGGAAGGACATTGTAGTGTTGTCGTCACCACGTAGTCCTTGGCCCCAGCGTCCACAAATGCCTGCACCACCTGGGGTTGAGACTCAGCCGCCAGTTCTTGTGCGACCGCGAAAAGCGTATCAGTATGTCCGTTGCATCGATTGTGAAGTCGCCTTAGTGGCTTCTTGTCGGTCACCTGGTGGTATAGCCAAGGTGGCCTGGTTACGACGCAGGCTGGAGATGTGGGGTAGTGAACGACCCATGTAATTTCCCAACGCCGCTGCCTCAGCAACAAAGGTGAGTTTATGCATGCGGGCGGACCGACGCTGATGGACAAGCTCATCCAAGGTGTTATCCTGGGGAGGCAGGTAATTGCAAGCATTGCGGCTCGGTTAATCGCCTCACGTCGAGCCCACTCCGCCTGGTTGAGGTGTTGGAATTGTGCCTGGTAAACAAGCCGATTGCTGGAGTACAGACCGCACCAATAGGCGGGCCATTTTGGACAGGAGCCACCAGACTTCTGTGAGATGCGTCGGATGAGGTTGGAGCATCTGTCCCGCTTTTTGGCCAGCTGAACGTATCCACATAGACGCTGACCCAGACGCATACATTTTCTAATCCAAGCACGCGAAGTGAGTGGCAGTGCGTAGTGGTCGCCCCGCGAGTTGCATTGCGATTGAGACTCGCCAGTCGGCGACGGCCCCAAGCACTGGCCACAGCAGAATAGCGTGTCTTTTCGACGGAAAGTGTCAGTCCAGCATATTCGCACCATTTCTGCGTGTTAGACAAGGCTTTGTTGGAGGCACGCGATTCGCCGAGTCAGGTCTGAAGTGTACGTCCACCACCAGTCCACACTGTGACGTCATCCGCGTACATCAGAAAGTGAATATCAGGCATAGAGCCGAGATGCCAGGCCTGCGGTAACATAATAACATTTAAAAAGGAAAGGCGAGATTACCGATCCCTGAGAAAGATAATATGGGAAACTTGCACTCTCATTTGGTAGTGGCAACGGATGCGTCACAACGTGCAGAAGGGCCGGGCGTAAATATTTTCCGCCCGCAACTTATTTGTTTATTTTCTTATCATTTATCTGTGTTTACACCTAAATTTGAAGCTCAATTTTTTTAATAGTTGCTGGGTTAAGAACGTTACCTCCCCAATATTTTTTGCTGTTATTGAGACTTCCTATGACTTTGTCCTGGTTTAACATCAGCAAAGAAATCATTATTCATTGGTTCGTTCAATTCTCTCGTGCCCACCTTTTTATGCGACATTCGTCTCATTTGGGTACCAGGTCACTGGGGTCTATGGCTCAATCAAACTGCCGATTCTTTAGCCTGATCATCTTAAGATGGCCCTCCGGCGGATCTCTGCACTACTCCATTTCTCTTGGTGCGAGAAATCTTCCGCAGAAACCAATGTCCGTCCAGAACAAAAGAATGTTCTCTAACTTCCTTGGCTGACTATGCCGTGTGGCTCTCGCTTGGGTTTGGCGATTTGGCGAATCAGCCCCGTGTGAGGTTGCATTAACCAGCATCAGATGTAAAATACCCCACCTGACCTTTTATTTGCATCACGCCGGTCTCACCCTCTCCGGTCTTTGGGCTGCTTGTCGTGAACATGAAATAACTGATTTTTTTTTATTGTATTGCAGCGATTTTTTTTATTTAAGAAACGGTAACTACCCTCGCCAATTGAACACCTTACCCGCCGCGGTGGCCTCAGTGGCTAAGGCGTGCGCTGCTGAGCACGAGGTCGCGGGTTCGATCCGGCCGCAGCGGCCGCTTTTCTGATGGAGGCGAAAAGCAAAAAACGCCCGTGTGTGTCGAGATTTCGGCGCACGTTAAGATCTCCAGGTGGTCAAAATTAATCCGGAGCCCTCCACTATGGCGCACCTCATCGCCTGCGTTGCGTCGGCGCGTTAAACCCTACCATCAATCAATCAATCAATTCAACACCTTCGCCTTTTTAGTCGATGTCTGTCCTCCTTTCGTTCGGAGGCCCCATCTCCGGGGTTCTGTCACCGTTGGGCGATTGCGATTATTGACGTACAGTCTTTGTCAAAGATTTCTAAGCCAGACCTGGGCCATCTGGACCCCTAAAAATTCAAAGAACAACATTAACCTTTCACGGCGACAAGATTATTTTAGTACAGTGAGAAACAATGGTTTTTCTCTAACTTTCCGACAAAAGACCTTTCAGCCCTGCTGTAGACGTAAGCTGGTACATTGAATGTTTGCGCCCGGTGCACTTTCAGCATGGCCTCGAAGCGTTTGACGAAAAATGCATATTTTAGAGAACAGCCACATTACCTCTTAACCCATTGAAAATTTCGTCTTTCTTCTATTCTCCAAACGTTGATATCAATCTATATTTCTTCTCCAATTCTGTAATGTCATTCCGTGTCCGTTTCCCAATTTTAATTCTACAGGCTGATTTTATAGTTCCATGAGGGGGGCCCTAAAGCTACCCCGCTACGCCGTTTCTTGGCCTATCGTCCACGTGGGTATGTGTCATCAGTTTAGGAGCAACAATGACAACAGTGTTTGTCAAAGAACGCACAGCTAGCTACGCAGGAGTCACCTCTAAACAGACCCTAATCACCGAGACAACTATGACTGGCATGATGAACGCGGCTGCGGAAAAGGCAGTAGCCCTAAAAAGCCCTAAAAAGCTACCCCGTTTCTTGGCCTATCGCCCACGTGGGTATGTGCCATCAGTTTAGGAGCAACAATGACAACAGTGATTGTCAAAGACGCACAGCTAGCTACGCAGAAGTCACCTCTAAACAGACCCCTCTCACGGAGACAACTCTGACTGGCATGATGCACGCGGCTGCGGAGAAGGCAGTAGCGAAGCATGTGGAGCCGGTGGTGCTACCTTTGTCTCAGTGTTTGGGCAAAATGCAGCTATTGACCGCTATCTTTCGGAGTGTACACAGGCTTCTCATCTCCTCCCCTGCTTCTCCCAACTCAGATATTCCGGACGTGAATTCAGTTACTCCTCTCCCTAAAGCCACTTCCCGTTCAGTTCACGGTCGTCAGGAATGAAATCTTCAGAAGCAAGCCCTTCCTTGAACGCTGCAGGGCCTCTGGAGACCGAGAGTAATCACCCCGCCCCGTCTTCTGCCCCCCCGTACGCGCCTCAGGTTCCGCTTTCCTCCGAGGATAGCTCATGTGATATGGCTCTTGGTCCTGCAAACCTTCCACACACAAAAGCAAGAGGAATCTCTCCCGCTGAGGCGAAAACAGGACTAAGGGACTCTGTCCCGCAGATAGAAGGGACCTAAATATAAATCTAAAAAAGGCATAACTCGGGCCCTAAAACAGGTAATCGCTTCGTCAGAGCTCGAGTTGCCATAGGGCGGGCGGATCCGAGTTCTGCAGTGGGATTGTCGCTCTGCGTTCTCTGCGTCTCCTGATTTTTCGTACCAAATTTCTAAGTTATCTCCGGAGGGAGAGAGAACGAACTTTTGTTTACCGCAGGACCTAAGCCCAGGTCCTAATTTGAAAGTTCATTCAC